>CM040396.1:73638801-73717801 GCA_022702515.1 Ilyophis sp. 1 JC-2022
AGAGGCAGGAAATAGGTTTAGATTCATTTAATTGTGTTTTCCCTCCACAAAACATAAATATAATTTTTTAATATTGTGCCGGTATTTTTTTTCCTTGAACACAATGGTCTCATGTTGCACATGCCTCGGGAAGTAGTTTCAACCGAAAATAACATCAAACATAACTTTTTGAAGAATAATTGGGTAATATGCACTCGTACAACCTCTGGAGGCAGTGCATCGCTGTACACGGCTTTACTTGAGTTCCACTGCAGCCATTGTAAAATATCTTTCTGCGCACACAAAAAATGTGTCTGGGCCAATCAAAAACATATGCTAAGCCTGAAATAATATTGAGACATGTGAACCATCCCTGTCATGAGTTAATGAGTCTAATAGTGCATTATGACAATGCTGATTGGTTCAGGTCCTCAGTGGAGTATTACGTTTGTACCTTTGATCCAGAAGTGCTAAATTCATGTGCATAAAAATGCATTTTTTCAAATATATATATATATACGTATATCATAGGAGTTATTCTGGATAAAGGTTCTGCACATATAATTCAGTTTGCAAATAAACTACTTGTCAGTCTGTCACGGCACTACAAATACAATACAAATGTGTCTCAAGCTTTATAATGTAATGTGCAAGGCCGCCATCAAAGGGGACAACCAGGTTTGTTATCCTGAGCCCCGGAGGAGGGTGCCCGATGTTCTGTGAACTTGTGGTAAATACTATTGTCCTGGGCCCACGCATAATATGATAATACATTTTTGTCCTAGGTACTGGAATTTCACCCGACAGCCCTGCATCCATGTCAGTTGTTTTGCGTTTTCAAGTCTCAAATTTTCAAACACAAATACATACACTTCCTTCAGGGCTATATTTGGAGTAAAAAAAGAAGAAGTTATGGCTCAACAGTTCACTCACGTCATTATGAGAGTCTCCTCTCCTGGTTCTCCCAAGACGCCGTCCACAAAGAGTGGAGAGGAAGTGAAGCTGTATTTGTTCCAGAACCTTCCTTCATCAAAACTGAGCCTGTCGAGAAAACCACCACAAGACAAGGCATCGGCGTTGTTTTGGCGAGTTAATACTGACTATCACAGTATAACACGTAAAAAAAATAATAAAAAAACAGCAAAAAGCCTGTTTGAGTCTGAGACACTGTGATATTCTGAATTTTAAGCCAGAGAAGGAAACTGCCTCATACAATCAACATGTCTTTCAGATTATATATAAAACTTTCTATAACTTTTACACAATTTAATTGATTTCACTCTCCAGGCCAGAAACATACATGACAGAACAACTACAGCTACACATTTCGTGTTATTGTTGAATTGTGTTGTGCCATCCTATGAGCAACCTATCATAAATCACATGAATAACAAGAAAAATGGTTTGCGACTGTGCATTTGCTTATAAAACAAAGTATATTTTTCAAGAGTGTCACATTACCAGAGATGTCTGATGGGTAATGGTGTGTGTCGAATCGCTACAAGCGCTCCACCCTGGTCTAGATACAGCACACTGTACTCCTCTTCAAATATCTATAGAAAAGATGAGCAAGTTATGGCAGCAAACCCAGATCAGACAGGTAATTCATAACAACCCTGAATGTGATGTAGAAAAATGCCAAGCAGTTTGCACACTGTGGGTTCTGCTTCCTCCGTCACAGTATACACTAAATTGGTGAAATGCAACAGCTTTTTAAGGTCTTGTCTTTGCAAGCAGCATAGTCGCATCTGTCAAAACTACAAAAGTGTTAAACACCACGTGAACAACTGGAAAACAGTGTGCATTTTGTGCAAAGAAAGAGGAACGTACTTGTTTTTCTTGTCAGTTTTACTCCATTTATTTTCAATCCTTTAAATCATTGTAAATGAAAAAAACACTGCTACAGCCTGATTGGTTGGTTGATGAGCACAGTTTTCCACATCCAGAAAGGGTTTAAATGGCTGCATACTATACAAAACAATTTTACATGACAATGTTTTGGGGTGTTGGGGAGAAGACAATAACCATATAAAGCCGATGGTCGACTGTACAACTGCCGTCAAATACATTTGCATACGTTTAGAATACATTCTGTTCAATCTCCCGCTTAATTATTAAACAAGAGAAAATGTATTCAAATCACACCCGGGCATACCAATAATTCTTCAGATCAAGGTAGAAATTATCCTGCAAAAATAAAATTAAATACATCCAGCCTTTTCTTACCTGACTCCAAGTATTCCCAGCATCGGAGGTTATGAACATAGTAACATTAGTAATGGTCAACTCAGACCCTATGGAGCCTGTAAAGGAAAACAAAAGAAATAAGATCTTCAGATCATAAAAAAATAAATGCATACAACACCAGAACATACATGGGATTTGATGCACCTTCATCAATATAAACAAAAATCACATTGCGTAAGGGGTTAATTTGTTCTTTACAAATGGTATGGTGAGCACATTTCTGTTGATGGCTTTGCTGGCCAAACTATATTTGTCACAAAAAAAATTAAATTGCCTTTCAAATCAAATCTAAGAACAGCAAAAATGTTTATTGAATGCAAGTATGTGTTCACATACGTCTTCCAGATAGTGATGCAAGAGTGCATCTTCACAAACACCACCCTGGGAGCAGCATGTGCTCAGTAACATGCTGACTTTAATAATTTGTTGAGTTTAACTATGGCGAGCAACAGTCTGTGCTTTGTTCATACAGGCAGTAAACACAACAATGTTTGAACTGTGAAGGGTTCTGGTTGTTCCATAATGGTGCGGGTGTGTTTTCCTGGTGTGGTTTTTGGTGCACACGGAAAAACATGTGCATTGATATGAATTGTTACCGAGTCGTTCGGTGTGATCGTCATTTTCACCCCGCATTAATATTCATCTGTTTCCTGCAGAGAGGGATATCTTTGAAGCCTGCAATGTGCCTGGCCACTGAGCACGAGCTGGTGCCCATTGCCTTGAGGGGCAGGACGTTCAAGTTATCCATATATCACGGCATGCTCAGTTGCCAGGTCTGAACATGCATTAGAGGGACATGCAGGAACAATACATGAGACGGTGCTTTATACTTCCTAATTATGAGTCGATTGATTGTCTTGTCGAAGAGTGATGTCATATGCCTTCTGATAAATCCCACGTGCTTTCAGTCTTTTATCACAACCTGTAAACTAACTGTAGATGGAACGTGACACCGCAGCCATGAAGCTGTCAAAAGTCTTTCAACACTACTATGTTGTAATGTCATGATGGTGTTATGTACTGTGTGTTTTATACAGCTTTTGTATATAAATTATGGAGCTCCATATTTATTTATTAATTTTTTAAAAATCCTGCTAAGACTGAACATGATCAGTAAAATCAATATAGGCTTTGAAGTAATCATTAGAAATAGAATAATTGCCAAATTAGAAAGAGCTTAAAGTATATTGAGAGATGAATTAATTGCTCAAATAAACTAGAATATTTTAGTGAAAGGGGTTTCAACTAAAGCTTTGTTTACTTTCAACAAAGTACATTTTAGGTAACAGAATGGTATTTTCATTACCATACATTAGCATTTTCCAGGTCACTTCTCATGTGATTTTCCTCTCCAGTAATAGAAAATATTATTTACCATTTAAATTACAAAAATAAAAAGGCTACCATGAGTCTCCATAAATGTGCTGCATTCGATTCTCCTGCTGACTAAAGCCTTGGGTAAATCAGATGTAAATGATTAATTAATGTGTTCTCACACAGTCTGCAGCAACCATCTGTCGATAGACATTATGATATATAAAGAACATCAGTCAGTTGTGTTAGCCTGATATTGAATTGATCTCATTCATTTGTCTGTGAATGAGGAGGCATTTCATTTGTATTCTCTGTGAAGGGTGTGGCATTTATTTCTTTTTTTGTTTTTTAATTAAATTTTTGTTATTTTATTTTATTTATTTTTGGTAGCCATGAAGCAGGACCAGAAATGTAACAACTCACTCTCACTCAACTTGTTACTCCTTGAAAGTATCTGCAATACTGCCATTGCAATAAACTGCCATTTTATTTATTTATTGAATTAGATAAAACAATTTTGAGGACATGCTAAAGAAAAGCAAGATAAAAACAGAGGTTGTACATTTCAATCTTAGGAAATCCACTGCTGTTGTACACTTTGGGCTTGATTTACTAAGACCTTTAGCGGGTGAAAAACCATTTAGCACATGCAAAACTACCACTGCCACTACTACTACTACTAATACTAAAATGTTTTGCACATGCTAAAGGTCTCAGTAAATCAGGCCCTTAAAGTTAAAAAAGGGTCATTAAGTTTTACTAAATTTTATTATGGTTTTATGTTTCCCTTCTTAGAGCTTGTTATACCGGAAGTTATGGACATTGTCTGTTCGTATTCAGAATTTGTACTTTATTTCTTGGTTAGCATACTGTAGTTAACTTGCACTAACGCTTCATTACACACTGATCTGGGAATGTTGTTATCCAGTTCTGGCGCTATTGCTCATAATGGGAATGCACTTTTATTTCTCCTAAGTCGCTCTGGATAAGAGCATCTGCTACACGAGTGTACCACAATGTAATGTAATTGCAAAACATTCAGAAATGCCTACCTGATGCCACGATGATCCCAGGGGCAGAGTCTTTGCTGGCTATGTTTCCAGATGAGTATGGATAGTCAGACACGTGCAGGTGCAAGTGCAGTGAGCAGTACGGCTGAATAAAACAGATAAAAGGAGCTGACAAATAGGTAGGAGGTGGACAGTAATTGAGGTGTAGTTTTCTCACCCTAAATGCGCATTGTGCAGCAGAAATCAAACGTTTGCCGCATCAAACTTTAAAATTCATGCAAATCCCCCCCGAACGGTCCCTGCCGGTCCCCACCATGCACACATCATGCTCAGTGCGGGAAGACCCTCGTCATTAATTTTGATTAGAACAACCTTTACTGACACACTTCTCATTATAAAATGGGAAATGCCAGGGGCAGTGGCTTGCTGTGACGAGTGCTAAGGGCACTAATAATGCTTTGGCATTTTCAGACAAATAGCTGCAATGCAGCAGGGAGGTAAGGCATGACATGGCGATGAGTATTTGTTTATGAAAGGCTGATCATTAATATGTGCAGCGTGTGGGTTAAAACAAGTCATATCACGTAGTTCCCACAACCTCCTAGAATTTTATGAGAGCAGCATATCAGAACATTTTAACCACAAAGGGGAAAGGAAAAGGCAGGTTTCACTGATTTTGGGCTGGAACATTGGTCGTGCACTACTGCTACTACCACTACTACTACTACTACTACCGCCACTACTACTACTACTACTACCGCTACTACTACTACTACTGCCGCCACTACTACTGCCGCCGCCACCGCCACAGCCACCGCCACCACCACCACCACCACTACTACTACTACTACTACTACTTCCACTTGTGCTTCTGCCTGCTGGGTATTTAAGTTCCTCACTTCCGCATCTCCGGTGCTTGTTTGTCTCACCACATTGCATTCGAGCCAGGTATAGCCAGGAACTACTGACCTCCTGATATTAAACTGTTTATGTTCAGGGGGGTACCTGGTAGCGTTTTGTGCTATCTATTTTGTTTCTTTGCTGTTCTCTCTGAGACAGTTTTTCTTTGTTCTTTCGTTTTGGTTTTGCACTCTTCTGGCTTTGAGCTATTATTAGCCGAGAGTGTTCTTTTGTTTTACGAACTTTCCCATTATTAGCTCATTACATGAGCTCGGGAGATTTCATTTGTATTCTACTAGTTTTAGTAGTGCGCCCGGTTTTGTGGGTTGATTTTCGTTTTGGCTGTTAGCCTTAAGGAATTAGGTTCCTGTCTTTTCTTTCTTCTTTTATTATTTTCTTCCCCTAATTATTGGTCCTCACTGTTATGAGCTGACTTGCTCTGATCTCCCCACTTTTGCGTTTGAATCTCCGAACACTCAATAAACCCCTTACACTATCATTGCCACTACTACTACTACTACTATCACTGCTACTACTACTACTGCTACTACCATTGTCACTACTAATAATAATAATAATAGTAATAATAATAATAATAATAATAATAATAATAATAATAATAATAATAATATTAACAGCAGATGGGAATGGTGGAAGACACATCTGTTTTGGTTTGGATGGGCTATTGGTTGCTTCATGTCCTCGGGTAACCGTGGTAACAGCACTCCCTGCATAAAGCACCTACCGATTACCAGTTGTCATTGGTAAGATGATTGCCCTTTCATCCAATCAGCATTGGCTGTTCCGCAAAAAAAATTCACTATTATTTGAATTATTATGTTTGCTAAATATCACATAGGAGGTGGTTCCTCATTAAGAAGCAAAACTGTCATGGTAAAATGGTCCTGGGATCAATAAATAACTCAGTTTCAACTCTTTAGCAATCAAGAGATCTGAACTCTTGCAACTACAGAGTTTGCACAAATTAAAACCAGTCATTGACAACAGTAATAAAGGATCATCAAAAACTCATCACTCACTGTCTCTGTTTGAACTAATTAAAGCATTAAAACACCCACCACCTGTTAATCACATTTGGCATATTTTCCTTTGTAAGACTGAGCTTAGTTTCACTGATTAGATATGACTTTTCAACAATGCTCTTTTATGTCATCAGAAATTTTTTTTCCCCCCCCACTAACAGCCATGCTCATTCCAGCGGGTGTCTGATTAGCATGGCGTTAGGAAGAGGGTTCATGACTGACACATTCCTACCAAGACAGAGTGGCTGCCTATTCCGTTCAACTCACATTCATGCTCTGAAAAACACATAGGGCCTTCAGCATGTGCAAAAACATTTAGCACACACAAAACCAATAACATGGCCAATGACTGGTCATGGTATTTGTTTTGCACCAATCATTGGTTATGTTATTCGTTTTGTGTGTACTAAAAGGTTTTGCACAAGCTAAATCCATTAGTAAATCAGGCCTGAATCATACCTCAAGTGTGTATGTATTATTATTATTATTATTATTATACATTTTATTTACATGTGCCTTTCAAGAAACTCAAGGACACTTACAATAATGAGGGAAAAACTTGCGCCAACCAACAATGTGTACCACCCACCTGATGTATGGCAGCCATGTATGCACCAGAACGCTCGCCACACATTAATTGAGACAACAATTTTACAGCCAATTAAATCAGGGGATTATTAGGTGGCAGTTTGAGAGAGCCAAGTTGGAAATTTAGCCAGTGCACCCGGGAACCCCCTTCTCTTTGTGAGGACTGTCATGGGATCTTTAATGACCACAGTCATAATGTCTCATCCGAAAGACGTTAGGTGTCTCCTACAGCACAATGCCCCCATCACACAAGCATAGAATCCCATAATGGTAATACTGCAGCTATGACACAAGAATTTGAAAATAAAACTAAAACTACTTGCTTACTTTTAAATAAGGCAGGAATTATAGCTAGTTTTTTTCTGCTGACACCAGCATTGAGGACAATTCCATTCAAATATAGTCAGTTCACAAAATGGATTGATGTTCAAGTAATGAATTGAAAATCTCCATAGAACATTATGGAGATTTGTCATTTCAAGACTTGAATTGCAATTATTTCCTGAATTGTCCGAATTGAAATGGAATTGATCTGTATCCTGGTTATAATAATTATTTATTTCTTGTTGTTTTTGCCATACCCCTGCTGTTGGTGGTCTGCAATGTCTGCAGGTTTTTGTGGTTTCCTTTCAGCCAGTAGCTAACATAGTTTTAGAAACAAGCTGTGCAAACTCTTTAGCCAATCAATGGCGCATCGAAAACTGCAGCACTCGAGGATTTGATAATTAATTAATAATTAATTTACTAGAGCTAGAAGAATGCTTGTGTTCACGTGACATTATGACACCAGGTCAAATTATGTTTTAACACTGAGGACCCAGTAAGAGGGGCAGTACCCAGGTTTAAAAGCATTAGCTCTAGAGTCATAGAGTCAGAAACATCCTCATGCAGATATTGGTACAGTCTGTGCACACTGATGCATGCAGATAAAGGTACAGTCTGTGTACACTGATTCATGCAGATAAAGATACAATCTGTGCACACTGATGCATGCAGATAAAGGTACAGTCTGTGCACACTGATTCATGCAGATAAAGGTACAGTCTGTGCACTGATGCATGCAGATATTGGTACAGTCTGTGCACACTGATGCATGCAGATAAAGGTACAGTCTGTGCACACTGATGCATGCAGATAAATGTACAGTCTGTGCACACTGATGCATGCAGATAAAGGTACAGACTGTGCACACTGATGCATGCAGATAAAGGTACAGTCTGTGCACACTGATGCATGCAGATAAAGGTACAGTCTGTGCACACTGATGCATGCAGATAAAGGTACAGTCTGTGCACACTGATGCATGCAGATAAATGTACAGTCTGTGCACACTGACCAGCACACAGTTGATGCTGTTTCCTCTTAGGTCTGTAGCAGGAGCCTGCAGTAAATTCCAGTCTCGCCCCTTGTTGTAGGTGATAAAAGTCTTCACTTGGTTATCAAGCTTTTTGTTTGCTAAGAACATTCCTTTTACCCCTGCTACCTGGGAAAAATGGGAAAAGGGCTGAGATATGCATCAATATTAAATAAATCATTGAGGGTGCAGCCCCACTGTAAACCCATGAGTTGAAGGGGGGTATGAGGATGTTATGAGAGTAGAGCCAATAGGTATTTCATGAATTCATTGATGTGGAGGCAGAGAGCTCATGAATGTTCACCACTGAAAACTCCTGAGCAATGGCAAGCTACTGAAAATAGCATTGTCTGTGGTTAGCAGACACACCATGGCCAAAAAACTAAAGCTTCCGAGGCTTGCCTTGCATAGTAATGAGATGGACCACCTCCAGGGCCGTGATTGAATATCATCCCTTCACCCCTTTGACTGAGGGTGCATATTTGAGACAACTTCGTCAAAAATATTTGGAGTGGGCAACTTTTTCTCAGAAATGGGGGAACTTAAAATCCCAGGATGAAACCCTTATTTCTGGGGTTTTGCTGAGGGAATTCAGGAGCACACTCATCTGACATTTTCAGGAAGTAAACCGGAAGTAAAAACTACAACTTGTAGTACAAGACACAGAACGTATATGCATGTCTATGGGACAAGAGCGGGACATATTACAAACAACTTTCTCACTAGTTTGGAAAAAGTTTTGCAGGATTTCTTTTGCACGCTGCTTGAAAAGTGAGAGGAGAGGGCACATAGTAGACAGGCGACAGGGGACAGGGATCATAAAACAAAACAAAATAAACAAAACAAACAAAAAACACTACCAAGGATAGTTAGTGGTCCGGTAGGGGGCAGTCTTTCATCCGGATAAAAAACTTGTTGGCATTAAACTGCTGCCTTTCGACTGAGGCATTACACCAACTTTCTGGCTTACTGCAGGAATTAAAAATATTATGACATGCATTAAAAGGGTTAAGGGTAGGTATGGGGTTGTCAACTACAATATTCTGGTCAAATTAACAATTATGACTTTCTCAATCTGGCCAGCTACATTCTGTGAACTGATGCTTGGATATTGAATCCAATTCATTATCCCAAGGTATTCAAAGTAAAAAGAGAAAATTTGTTTAAATAAAACAAGCAACAAACAATTTTTTACTAAGTGAATTACCAACAGTGCTGCTTTATGATAAAATGGCTGAGTTTCATCTTCCCAGGTAATTTTCGATTCATGATCATTATTGTACACTGCACACTGTTTGCAGAAAGTAGGGAAAACTAAATTAAACAAATAACTTAATGGATTGTTTATGATTATTTAAACAATTAAAAAACTATCAATAATAAGCAAACAATACAAGGTCTGGAGAGAAATGTCTTTTTGATGATACATGTACTGAGGAACAGTGGTTATGAATGACAGCATGTTGAATTACATGCACACACACCCACGCACGCTTGCAAGCACACATACACAGACATCAAAAAGCAGTCTCATCCAATCAGATTTCCACTAGAATCTTCACAATGACACAAGAAAAAAGACGGTTATGGCCCAGTGTGGACACCAGCACAATTTCTCAGAGTGACACTCATTAGGAACTCTGTCACATGCTGACACAAGGAAGCTTTTGGCTGCTAGCTCAGGCAGCACAGCTTAGAATGCTACATACCTCATAAAGATCAATCATGACATTGCCTTCGGGCCCCATACTACTCATAATGTTTTCCAGAGCCAGAGTAAAGAGGACCCCTCCAGTGTCTGACACATACAAGTTGTAGGTGTCATTCTGATTCCATTCTTGTACAGCTGCAACCACTCTGTTTTCGTCAGTGCTGATCACATGCAAATCCTAGCAAAAAATTAATTAAGTAAGTAAAAAAGGCAGTCGAGTCTAAGAGGTGAAATTGTGGTGAATATCTATGAAATTCCGTACAGTTTTAATGAAAAATATCCCAGGTGTATATGTGCATCCCAGAAGTAAATTAATATAAACAATCCTCACATTATGGAATGAGTTTAGAAGATATGGGAAAATAATATGCAGAGTTATATATATAAAAAATTTGACAGCAGACATTGGACAGTTAACTTTTTTTTTCTTAATTCTCCCAGCAGTTGCTTGAAAAGAAGTTGTCTGGTTTTAATTTTCATGACACAGAGAAAGGATGAACTTCATACATCATTTAAAGACACACACACAAACACACTATCTGAAAGTGCAGACAAGATGGGTCTAGAGGGCACAACCCTATTAATCATGAGAATCAAAATTAATTTTCACAAACCTCCACATATCTGAATAATCTATTACAAAGCATACATAATATTTGTTTTCGCTCTTTTTTGTTTTGCAACATTTGTCTGTCAGCATACTTGGCTGGCATTCAGAAACATTTTGCTGTGATCTGTGCACTTCCATCTACTTCAGCCTGTATCTGTGACCGAGGGGTCTACAGAGGTTATCAAGCCCCATTACACTAGAATAACCATGCCGCTTAAGCTCAGAACAGGAAAAACTCTACTGTTACTATAAAAAAGGCTCAGAATAATTACTACAGGCTTAAATTAGGAACTTAGTCCAAAAATATGTACATACAGTATGTATAAAATCGAGCTGCTTAATAAAAAAATAAAAAAAATGAATACATGAATAAAGAAAAAAACTATTGTTACGGGTCGGCTCTGGCTAACCAGACTGTGACAATTGTTTATCGAAATTCTCAAAAATCTGTGGCTGTTTTTCCCGAAGCCAGTGATCTTCCCGAAGTGTGAGGCTGGTGGCCTTTTGGCTGAGAGTGACATTGCATGTGGGAGCAGTTGCTGTTTGCATGGTATTTTGAAAGCTAAAACATTTTGTGATTAAGTGAAGCAAAGACAACCAAAGAGGAATGTGAAGTTGCAAAAAACTAAAAGAAATGGGTTCACTGGGTTTTTCTTTCTTTTGAACTGATATCTCTATATCAATTGACACATTGTTATCTTTTAGAATCCCCTTCATGAATCATAAACTGGCACCTTTTTGTTTTCTTTTATTATGTTAGGACAATAAAAATGCTAACTGGCAATTTTTCTCTACCAAGAGGAATGTAACTTATTGCCTGATACTGTGTTGGCACTGTGCAGTGTCATTACATTTTTTTATTTGACAAATATCAATCTGGTTAATAGCATCCCTGATACTTTCACAGTAAACTATGTTGTTTTGTGTCCATGCTACATTCAACAGGAAGGGTGAGTGGAGGGAATTGGCTGAGCAAGCAGCATATTTGCAAATGTACACTGCAGTCAATTCTATTATCCTGTTTTTAACTCCAATATGTGTTTTATCCCTTTCCAGAAAAGAAAACATTTGAGAATACCATTACCATGCCTTAATGTTTGGGAATGGCTTACCTTTGGGAATGTATACTTTGGGAGCTTCATAGGTGCAAAAACATCCCTTTTGTATGAGACGTAGTATACTGGCTGTCCCCTGGTTGACACCTGAGAAATGGAGTTAATCAGCTCAGTTCTTTGTCAGATGTGTTTGACATTTGACATTTAGAAATGATAACCTTAAATGCTGTCATTTATATAAAGGCAATGGATATTCACCAAATTCTAAACCCTAATTTAAGGCTGACTATTTTCACTATTTTCATAACTTTCATAAGTTTGCAGAGGTACCAATATGGGTTTAAGTAAATTGACTTAACAGTAGGACATCTTGCAATGCAAATTTTTCTTCCCAAACTTCGAAACTGAGCACAACCCAGGAGACAATTACATGGAGATATTGACCACCCAAGTTATTCGGAGTGTAATGGTAAAAAGTATGCACACTAATTCTTGCATTGCGTGGTAATGTACACAACGTGTCTCAACTGAGCTGAGAATGTATTGGGATATAATTGTCTCAAAAATAAACAAATAGGATGAACCTTTCACAAATAAATGCAACTGGTTCACAAATGAATGCTACTGATTCACAAAGGCTTTTACACTCAAACAAATGTCTCCCGAACTAATGACTGGGCACTTAGCATTGAGCTTAGCGTGTGTGGCATCGCTTGCATTTATGGATTTTTGAGACCATCCTCACAGCAAGATGTGGAAAAAAATCTACAGATGTGTTTTTTTTTAACTGAGTCTACTCCAGCCAATCAGATTTTAATCAGATGCCCACATTACTCTGATGAATCGCAACAGGTATCAGGACAGGGTTCTGTGAAGTTCTGTAGCTAGTGCCAAAGGTACTCCCTCAGTAACCCTCAGTAACTACTGGAAGGCAGCTGCCACATCCAAATGCATTAGTTATATGGAAAAATGCATGCCATCCTGAAACATATCCACCTTGTGCACAACTCCTAGCTATGAAGAAAATCCAGACAGAAATCCAGAACATAACAGGGTCATCCTATTTATTTGTTTATTTTTGAGACAATAATGCCCCCATAAGAATGCTACTAGCATCAACTGGAATTCAATGAGTGAAATAATAGAGATTCGCACATTTTGTACACATTCCTTTATTTATTGAATTTTCCACTTGAATGGAATTGCTAAAAAAGAGTAAAATGCCTCCAAAATGGAGGCCAGTAGACTGAAAATAAGGACAACGATGAAGTGCAGATATTCAAGGTGACCCTAACAGCAAGGTGTAACTGACAGCAAGCTCTCCTAATCTGTCAAATTACAGGTATCATTTGTTTGAATTGCCCTGCCCTTCAGGATTTGTGTGAACAGACTGCAATTTATATAACAGCCATTAAAAATAATAATAATAATAATCTACACTATATGTATTTATTGGAGAACATTGAAATAAACAGCTACATGTTGAAATATTAAACGATTCATTTGAAAAGCTTCTTCTGTTCGAATAAATGTAGCTTTCAATTGCATGAGTATTTGGCTCAAGTTGGATGTTAAAATAGGAGGGGGAAAAAATGCTGGTCATATGGAAGCAAATTCCAGCCTGCACTATGTTTACAGGCAGTTTTCAGGAGGGTAGGAAAGAATTTCATTCCGACATCTTCCAGGAGGTCAAAATTTGCAATTGGCCCGAATCAATCCCTAGCTAAATTGGCAGCAACATTAATCCCCACTGGTGCTAGATTTACAAAAACCAAAATATACAGCGCTGAAACAGGTGGGCATTGGGAAAGGCAGCTTGCACAGGACTTCATTATGAACTGATTAGCCCAGAAATAAATTAGAATCATTCATTTTAATTGTGTGAACAAAATTTAATCAACGTAATTACTTGATTATGATCTGCCCTATGGCATTATTTTGAGGGGGAACCTATTGTACATTTGTTCACTTAAACTGATACTTGGATATTATTAAATCCCATGTAAGAAGTGTGTTAATGACCATATCCTAAATTGACAGTGGGTGCACTCATAAGCACAATGATAATCAGATTTTCCTCCAATTATGCAAAACCCTGATTATAGAACAGATCATGTAAATGCCTTTATCTGATTATATTTATTGGTGTAAGGTCATAATCTGCATATTCAAAGCCTGATTAAAGGTGCACTATGCAGGATTTTTTACTTTAAAATATTAGAAAATAACCATGCTCAGTCATATCTATGATGCAATAGCAATCGCTTTTGGAAAACACCTTGCTCCTATACCTGTTTTTATTATTCTAAGATGTGTTCGGGACATTTCTGGGCATGACACCCTTTTCTGTGTGGGGAAGGGTGGGTGTGGCTACAGAGCCTGTGGTGTGGGATCAAGCCTTTGTTGCCATTGTCAGCAAGCTACTGCAATGGTGGAGATGAAGAAGAGGAGGTACAAGCCTGCAGGGCATGTTCAAGAAGCGGAGTCAACCTAGGATTTTATCTTCCTCAATGGCGATAGCTGAAGTTTAGCAAAGGAATGAAAAGTGACACGGAGTTATTTTTCTGTTGGATGTGTAAGTAGGCTACGCTACCTCTAGCTATGCAGCAAGCTAGGTAAGTTATGTAAGTCGGGTACCTTTTGAATCAAATTTATATAACAATGTAATGTTACCTTGTATTTTAGAAAATAAATAATATTTGTATACAAATATTTTTATGAAAAAGTAATTTACTTTACAATGGAATTAGCTAGCGACGATAGACAAGTTATGGTCTGCTAATGTTAGAATACTTATTCCACACACAATTCCGTCTTTACATCCCAGTTCTAAATTAATGTTCAGAATAACGTTAGCCAAACGCTGAACAAGCACACCATTTTTTTCGCTAGACATTTAGGGCCCTGAGCTGGCCACGGCAATTTCTCACTGCCACGGTGAGAACAGGAAGCGGTCTAGAGATCACAAGCCTGCAAATGGGCTTGATACAGTTAGGCCTATAATAAAATAAAATAATTCTTTAAAACTTTAGATTTTCTCAACCTGGTGTAATATCTGCCCGCATGAATGATTACAGCTTCGGAGTGTTTTTTTAATGATCGCGGGAACTTGATGTTGTAGCCTATGTTATCCACTCTTGCACCAGGAAAACAGTAGGCTACATGTTAAAACCTTTGAAACCACTGGTCATATTTACTTTGCAAACATAGAATCCCCAATTACAAGTGCACGCGTCGGACATGGCAGTAACAATGAGCCAGATGCATGCTTCTTAGCAGATGCTCGAAGATCCCAGATGAAAACAAGCAAGTACAGTTTCTGTTGAGCATACACAGATTATGGAAAGAATCATGTAAACGTGCCTATTGGAATAATCACATTACTTATATCCATGTGTACGCAATAATCTAAATACTGGCATAAACTGATTACTCCGAATAATCTGGGTGTTGGTGTGCATCCATTGACTTTCTGAATGTACATGGTTTCGGTTTATGTTGATAGATGTGAATCATTTTCAGTGTTCACAGAAGGTGCAAAGTTTTGCTCAAAATAAAAAACACAAGCCAAAACTTCAAATTAGTGAAAATGCAGGACACTGTTGTATGAATGGATGCCAATGTGAGGAGCCCCTTTGTAGTACTATAATTATTTCAGGCAATCAGTTGCTGTGCTCAGACCACATTTCCCAGAATGGTCAAGCAGGAAAAGAACTGGCTCATTTCTCAGTGGTAGGCCAGGCGATTGGGAAGCATCACTCTGAGTTGTCTGCATTAATGGGGGTACATTAGGTTTTTGTTAGACTTTCTAGAAGAGCAATGGGACTGTGAAAGGCTGTACCATTTTGGTAACTCTACTTGACCTTGAGCTTGTTTGAGATATACTTGCTTATTTTCTTATTTTGGGTAAGCAATGGTGCTGTATACATTTGGAAACGTGTGGTTTTTTATTACTTGTTTCATTCCATACTGTAAATATGCAATATTTCCTTAATTAAACCACTGACTCATTTCTCAACCCCAAAACCTGCATGTGTATAGCGTGTGATTTAACATTAAGAAATGACACCAAATCTAACTTAATAAATGAATCTATTTTCTTTAGTGTACTTTCCCTCCCTTTATACAGTCGTTGCAGTACATACCTGGACAAATGCATACTCATTCTGAACCACCAAGGAATTGGGGTCGATGTACCCTGGAAACGGCTTGCCTTTGTTAGCTTCTGTGCAGTTCTCAACTTTGCAGGTAATGTATTGAGATTCTGCAACAGACATTGAATGAATGATCATATTAGCGATGAGAACTCACAGCAGTCTGACATTCAATCAGTCCCTACCTTAATTGCATCAATAAGAAGACAGCGGAGAAGCAGGAGTCCAGAAAGGCAAATTGTTTCCTTTCCCCTCAATCACGGCAAAGTGCAAAAGCGTCCTTGCGTGTTAGCCTCAGCTAACGACACGTCTGTTTCTCCAGAGGGACCTGATCGATGGTAATAGCCATATATCGGGTTCTTTCTCTGGACACTTTGCTGACTTCTTGGGTCAGCAGCTGCATCCAGCCCTGATCCACTAGTTTTCATGTCAATTATGTTGTCCAGGCAACATAATGGGTCCAGAAAATGAAATGTAATCAATACTGTTTTGGATTAAAGTATGATACTTGCAATGACATTCTAGACAATTATGCGCTTCAAACTTTGTGGCAACAGTTTGGGGAAGGCCCTTTCCTGTTTCAGAATGACAATGCCCCTGTGCACAAAGCAAGGTCCATACACAAATGGTTTGTTGAGATCAGTGTGGAAAACCTTGACTGGCCTGCACAGAGCCCTGACCTCAACCCCATCAAACACCTTATATGATCAATTGGAAAGCCGACTGCGACTATATTAATGCCCATGATTATGGAATGAAATGGATGAGCAGGTGTCCATATTCTTTTGGCCATGTAGTGATAAATAAATAAATGCCGTCTGTATCCCCTCATCGCTGTCTTTTTCTACATGCTGCATAACCTGGTAGGTAACAATGACCAATGAAATGAGGCATTTAAATGTAATCTCTTACAATGGAGGACTGACACTTTTGAGAGGATACTTACAATGCTGGCTTTTCACTGACTGGTACACTTGTGCAATGGATTGTATTGTAAAAATCAAGTTCATGAAAGGTGCCATAAATGCTGAGCTCTAAATTATCTCCTAAACTACTGTGGACTGGCACAATGGGTTTTGACGATCAAATCTTCAAAGTGCCTCAAATACTTGCACTCTAAATTCTCTCCTCAAATCTGCCATACAACGTAATATTGTAAGGGGGCATAGACATTAGGCATAGACATTCATCATATTCAGAAAACATAACATGTCCCATAGTAACATCCAATTTGAGTGTCCATTATGGCACACCAGAGAAAAAAAAAGTTTAATAAAATTGCAAAAGCGCACCTTAAACTCTTACCCCGTAAATCCACATTTCTGTTCCCTTGTGGAATCATTAAAACGGTCACCTGTTTTTATCCAGAGGTAGCATTTTGTTGAACTGGACTCTACCAGCGCAGTGTCAGGTCAGTGCTCATCATCACAGGACAACACTGACATTTAACTTATAACCCCTACAGCCAATACCATGGACCTTAGAAATATGACAAGGGAAATCTTCTACATGATGTGCATACAAATAGTGTGACCATAAATGTGAAAATGATTCATGTAAGTGATGTTAAAATAAGTTAAAATACCTTGAGGCCGGTCAAGATGCATTTGGACCTATGTTATGGACGCAAAGTTGCCAGTTCAACAAAAGGCTACACCATGCACTACTGTATGCCTAGCTCATCAGTGCATATTTAACCTTGTGTATAACTTTCTTAATGTGGCAACCCCAGCTTAAAATTAACTCAAAATCCCTCGAAGCAAATTTCCAATCCACCGTATGCTGTATTTAGATGGAGCACTGTCCTTGTGGATGAAATATTGGTGATCTAATCAGTATAGATGCCTTTCAGTGCCAATTCTGAAATGTATTGTTCTACGTTACAGTTCAAAATGCATTGTATGACTGCACATCTACAGACCAGTCATAAAACCACTTTAGTATGTATGTTACAACTCGGATCAAAAGGTCCATTTGCATGCATTGGCACAGTCTCTGCTTCACTTGACATGAACTGAAACCAAAAAGTGAACCACTTACGTCCTTTGGAAATTCTGGTTTCCAGGTGAATTAAGCCAGGCTCACTGTCCAATCCCAGTTTTGACCTAAAGGCAAACGGAAATTTCAAAAATCTTTACTGTACTGCCGTGTTGTGAATCCATGCATCTGCGGAATAAGAGAAACAATGACAATGCATTGAGATATTTACATTTATCGACATGTAAATATAGTTAATTTGTAACAATGTTTCATATTTAGTGTGGACACCCTTTTCAAAATTTCAAAATCATCATGTTCCAAACCACCTTGATATGGGAAAGGAAATTAATGGTTGAAAGTTGGTTGGTTAAAAACATCACATGTAATAGAGTTTCACATTCAAAATTAGATTAAAAATGAGAAACTGAATGGGTGCTTTATTCTCTAATTGTAAGGCTATTTCATATTTGTTACTGCAGGCAAGACGGTTGGTCTTATTCTCTTTGTCACTGTTGTATTTATTTGTGGTGCACTTCACATTAGATTAATTGACATTATTTTGAAAATACTTTTCAAATACACTTATCATATTTAAGTCTTAATTTAGACCATTCAAAATTCACAAAAGCACACAAATAAAACGCATACATGACAGACTTTAATTCCATAACAACATTGCAGTGAAACAAGCCCACAACATGGTTCCAGTGGGTAGCAAACTTGTTGGCACTTAAGTTTGTGGCCCTGTTAACTGTATTACGTAGCAGGAAAACATTGGCCAACTAGCTTTGGCTAACCTATAGAGATTCACCACTTGTGCTATTTGTTGATTGGAGTACTGAGACTTATTTTTTATTTAACCAGGCAAATCAACTGAACTCAACTGATGTAGGGGGTGATCAGATTCTTTCCTTGGATTTCTTTTTGGTTGAAGGTAAAGTAGTGCAAGGTTCTCTCTTGTCGTACCTTTTACTGCACTACAAATTGTTAGGTTAATATTACACTTAGTAGTTATACAGTAAGTGGGCCTTTGTGCCCCATCTTAATGTTGCATTTGTGTATTCCTGAGAGCAACTCTTCTCCATTACGGTTTGTCGCTCTGGCTAAGGGCATTCGCCAGGTGATTGTAATGTAGGTGGTCAGCTGTAGAAAGCCAGTTTCATGGCATTGGTCCAGGACACTGAGGTCAACACTCCTACTCTTTCAAAGTGTCGTGGAAGCTTTTAATGACTACAATGATTAAGCATTTCAATTTGTTCTCATCCAAAGGTCGGACCCTGGCTTCTACAGCAGTGCCCCCATCTCTGTGCTGGGGCATTGCATTTCAATTTCAATTTCCTTTACTGGCCCACCAACACCTCTTCTAGCCACAATCCCATACAAATACTAAACAATCCCACACCGCTTGGCTTCACCACTTGGCTTCACCACATGATATATGCAATGAATGCTTTTTCCTAATCATGTGGAACTACTGCAGAGCTGTGTGTCAAGTGTAAAGCCTGAACTGAGTAGCTAGGCAAGTGCCTTAAAGTAGCTTGTATCATTGGTCCACTGTCATCTTCTTTAATGTAGCAAGATGCTGTAGCATGATGATGTAATTGAATGGCCATAATTTTGTATTATTGTGTACGTCACTTTTTTTTTTGTGTTGCATCTGATTTCCTGCATTCCGGTTTGTAACAAAAGCCACAAGATCGCAATCTTCAGCACTGTAATGGCTTTGTAGCTCGATTTCTTTGGCGTAGTCTCCAACTGGGAATTCAGCTTCTAGCTCCACAGTTCCAGTGGCCCATATCCCTTTCAATAAATCGCATACATGTGCTAAAGAAGCAAGCCTCTGGGCTCTCGCTCTACAGCTTGTTACCAGCTTGACAGCTCTCCCAGAATCGCTGGAGTACAGCTTTTTAAGAAGTTTAGGCTGGGATGTTATAAATGACTGAGCCTGACAGTTTCACTCTGTCAGACATGAGAGTGATGTAAAGCTGAGCAAGTACAAAGAGAAACCAAGAAAAATGAGACTGCATTCTCAAAGTAAAAAAAAAAATATTTTTCTTTTTTTTTAAATTTTTATTTTGAAGACCCAGGGACACACCCACGTTAAACTGAACTGTATCAAAGAACACGTGGGAAATGCTATACCAAGAGTACCTATAGCACCTTAAACAATATGATTACTTAAACGAATATGACTGAAAACTGCTACTTGTGTAAAAAAAAATTGTTTTTTGTTTTTATTCTGTGCTGAGTGCATACAATCTGCAGATATGGGTTCAGACTACAGCTGCTGCTAATACATTTATAATATTCATTCTGTTTGCTCACCCTCCCGTTTGCATGACAAGATTCATTGCTTTGATCCAAATAAGAATGAATTTATGACTCCTGTGGAAAATGTCATCCTGCATCTCTTGCAGAATAAGCATTGGATATTACTGTGCGACTGTAAATTATCATTTGGGTTTTGATGTCATTAGGTTTGGGAAAAATTCTGCAAGTTTGTTTAAATCTTAATTATATTCTTTACAGTCATTAAGGCATTCACAAGGGATGGCTTCAACGAAAAAGCATGCAAATTGTGCGCTCGTGTTTCCTTGCAGTATCTCACACACTAAGCAGTCTGGGTGCATCTAATCAAATGGATTCATAATGTAGAAACGAATGGCTCGTACGCCTTCAATATAGAATGATTTATGACATTGTGTCTTTACTGAAAATAAATTACTGGCTAGGTGTGTGGACGGAAAGCTTAACGCGGTGCAATGCATGGCCCGGCCAGTAAAATGAACGAGAAACCCACTTGTAATCATAAGGCTCTGTCACAGCTGCTTTGAAAGGAAAGTGTGCACATGGTAGAATGCCCGCAGTAGCACAGCTGACTGCAGAGTCATGGACTCCGGGCTGCGAATCTGAACTCTCACATTAATGGTGGAATAACATGGAATTGATATTTCTGAGCGGAGATTGAAATTCCAGTTGAAGTCACACATCTCCTTCACAGGGCGAGAGAGTGTAAAGTGGGGGAGAGAAGGGCTAGCAAAATTTACTAGGGTTAATTGACCAGAGTCAAGACAGTAATTCGCTAATATGGCTAACCTGAGATTTCAATTACGTCAGAAGACGAAGACAGCCATTTTCAGGTGAATAAGGGTTATAAATTGCTTCGACTTGGCTATACGGGAAAACGGTACAATCTAAAACCAGCAGAGGCCTTCAGTCATGTTCATAGGTCTGCTGAAACAGGGCAAGTCCTGGCCTGGTTACCCAACTGCCACCATGTACAGATGAGTCTGTACCAGCAAGCTCTCTGTGGAAGGAGTCACACAGGCTGAGTGTGCAAGCGTCACAAACGTATATAAATGGTTCTCACTACTTAGAAGGTAAGTGTTTAACCTATTTGTGAAGATGCCAAATTTAGCCAATTCTCACCTGCTTATGTACTGTTCTAATTAAGGCTTTATAACTTCCAGATGTGAACATCATAGAGGAGACAATTGGCTGAAATGAAGCAAGAGACTTCTTGGGATAGCAGGAATGTTGTAGTTTTGCGGGGAATGCCCCATACCAATAAAGCACAGAGAGTTTGCCAGTTTCCGGGGTTTCTTACAGAAATAACCACAATGACCACAGACTCTGTTCTTAAAAACATACACTTCTGACCTCAAGTAACCACACGAAATTCAGATACAACCACACAATAAAGCTTCTTCTTCTTGATTTTGTCATCAAAAATGCTCCATGCTCTCAAAGAATAATTATCCCCATTGGATAACAACTCATCTGCCAATAACATCTGATCAAAGTAGCCAGTCGGAGGATACACAGGTAAATAATTATGTAGGGTTCCAGTAGCTCCACAAAATGTGAAATTGTCTTATACATAATCTTATACATAATCATGTCATGACTTTACTTGGTGGGGCACAACTCATTATTAAGTAGATGTATCTTGGTATCGGGACTGATCGGGGACTGCAGGCAATCCTCAAAAGGCCATCCGGGAAAAGAGTGAGAGGAGGACGGGGAAGGAGTGAGGCCACGACTGGGGAGGTTGAGTGAATTTGGTGCCCTGTTTTGACTGGACGGAGACTGCGTGCATGGAAGAGAGTCGCAGAGGTGGAGTGTGTGTGTGTCGGTGGAGCTTAGAGTGGAGCAGCTGTGATCCGAGAGACACATTGCTCTGGTCGACTCGGGGCAGCTTTGTCCCTGCGGCTTTTGGACTGCTTGACGATGACACTGGACATCTCAAGCCAGCAGAGGCAAATGAGGAGCTGTTCTTGCTTTTGATGCTCGATTGCACACACTTAATTAGTTTGATTGATTCAATGATTCCATTGAATGTCTCTGTTTGAAATTATGTTTGTTTGTGGGTCTGCCCACTGTCTGTCTTTTTTGTTGTTGCTGGTGACTACAAATTAAGTTCCCACACAGGAAAATAAAAGTTATTCTATTCTATACTAATTCTAATGTAATGTTAGCTTCAGTATTATGTTCAGATGTAGCTTACAGGGCCACACACCCGCAGTATGCATTAATCAGCGAGGGCACGGAACGGTAGGCCTAGTAGGCTACCTATTTTGGAGGAGGAGCATGGAGCATAAAGTAAGTTGGACTCGGAGGGGTGCTATTTCATCCAAATAATTTCAGCTGTACATCAGTAGGCTACCTCTCATAGAGCCTACAATTGGCAGAATGTTGAGAATTGTATTTGGGGAAGAAAAAATTATGTGACGCTCATATTTGATCTTTCCATATTAGGCCTACGGCCTTTCAAGCTAAATAAACTAAAAATATATATTATTATATATAGCCCATTAGTCACATTCCCCATTATTTAATTTCTCCTTTGAGCCGTAGCTCACATTTTGAAGCACATCAAAGCACAAGAAAGACCGTGAACGCATACAATCGCATAACGTAACCGATTTAAGGTGGACCGGCAATCCCAAAACCAAAATGGTAGTTAATACATAAACTCACAATATTAATTAACACCATGAGTTAATACATGAATTCGGACATTATTCATATATGATTCACTTAGTTGTTAAGGTAGGCGCTTCATTAGTTCTTGATATGTTAATGCATAATTAATAATTATTCATGCATTAGTTAAAGTATTAGTAAATGCTATTTATGCACCAGTATTGTAAAGTGTTACCAATAAAATAAATAACTGCGATGCATGTATAACCCCTTTACGGCATTCTACTCCATTTCCACTTCACTATATATTGTCCAGCTGACAGTGACCAAAATATAGCTGCATTATAGCGTTATGGTTATCACAACGGGCTTTCCCGCTGGAGTCCCGTGTTTGAAAGGACAGAATCCACGCCTATGTTTTTCTTTGAGCTAGAATGTGTGTGTGTGTGTGTGTGTAGTGTGTGTTAGCTTGCATTGTGTAGGCTATGCATGTCTCTAGATTGAATTATCCTATGGTTCATACATTTACATGCATTATCATTGTCAGTTACGCATAACAAACACAGTACAAGAAATTATATCAACAAAAATATTTTCAATGTAAAAAAAATGGCAAGTTACTCACGCATAGTTTACAAAGCACTGTAAGTCATTAAACAAAACTTGCAAAAACTAGGCCTACCATTAAAAGTATTTATCAAAATGAGTTAGAACATACAATTATGGGCTATCGTAGCTCACACCAATTAAACTAGCTCTATTCCAAAGCAATGCTTCCTAATCTTTCCTAATCTGAATTATTTCATGTAACTTGACCCTGTGTTTTTTCATCTTACCATCTAAAGAGAATGTGGTCATTAAAACTATGTGCCACATCAAAGTGTCAAATCAAATAATTTATAGTGGAAATAATCTCTAATTCAGATCGGTTACATTTAGAAACATAAAAAATGACTTGTTTAATTAGTGAGAGCTATGATAGCCAATATTGTTTGTAGTAAATTGGCCTCATTTTGATGTCAATACTTTTAATGCTAAGCCTAGTTTTTGCTAGTTTTACTTAATGACTTATAGACAAGGCTTTGCTGGCTACGCGTGAGTAACCTGGCAATTTTGTACGTTAAAAACGTTTTTTTTGTTGAGATATACTTTACTATACTGATTAACATTTGTTTATTAACATTTGGGTATAAAATGCCACAAATGCAAAGGATTGTTTTCCCGCTCATGACTGCATGGGTTCTCAACATCTGTCTTCATAGCTATGCAGCTATAGATTACTCCTGGGGGCACTTGTGCAGCTATAGATTACTCCTGGGGGCACTTGTGCAGCTATAGATTACTCCTGGGGGCACTTGTGCAGCTATAGATTACTCCTGGGGGCACTTGTGCAGCTATAGATTACTCCTGGGGGCACTTGTGCAGCTATAGATTACTCCTGGGGGCACTTGTGCAGCTATAGATTACTCCTGGGGGCACTTGTGCAGCTATAGATTACTCCTGGGGGCACTTGTGCAGCTATAGATTACTCCTGGGGGCACTTGTGCAGCTATAGATTACTCCTGGCGGGGGAACTTGTGCAGCTATAGATTACTCCTGGCGGGGGCACTTGTGCAGCTATAGATTACTCCTGGGGGCACTTGTGCAGCTATAGATTACTCCTGGGGGCACTTGTGCAGCTATAGATTACTCCTGGGGGCACTTGTGCAGCTATAGATTACTCCTGGGGGCACTTGTGCAATCCCCAGTTGGTGCTCTTGCTGCTCTGTTACACTTTGCCTGTTTTTTCTCCCTCTTTTTTCTACATTCTGCTGGCGGGTTTATGCCCCGCATCTCGAGAGTTGCTTTCAACTGGACTCCCTCACCACTGGACTCTCTCACTGTCCGGCTTCCTCTCCGTCGCCGCTTGCCCCTCCACTCCCCATCTCCACTGCCTGTTGCTCCCGCCGCCATCGCCGCCCGGTTCCCCACCATCATTGCTGCCACATCTGTACTGTGATCTAGCTTCTGCTAATTCTATTAACATGAACATTGGCTGTTTTGACCATGCTGGACATTAAGACCTAGACCCTGAGCCAACCAGAGGAGGATGGGTTTCCCCCTTGAGTCTGGTTCCTCCCAAGGTTTCTTCTTATTTACACCAGGGAGTTTTTCCTTGCCACTGTTGCTTTTGGCTTGCTCTTGTGTGAGTTTAGCCTGGGTTTGTCTGTGAAGCGTATTGCAACTGGTTGTGAAATGCGCTATATAAATAAATATTGATTTGATTTCATTAAAATAAAAATAGATGAATAAAAAATGTATCTTGGCAGAAATGCAAAAACGTTCTTTAGTTTGCAATGAAATACTGAGGTCCATCTGTAAAACAGGTATAACTAAATTTCCTGGATTATACACTCCTTGACCTCAAATTAGCAAAATCTGAGGGTGATATGCAGATCTACTAAAGTACTAAACTACTAAAAATCTATGAAGCAAAATGTAAACGGTTTACCCTGGTGTCCCTTCGTGTCTACAAATCTATACCAATGTCAAACTACAAATCTCAAGCTGTGGACACAAAGTGTTTTATCTCTTTAATCCAATAGAGGACATTTACAAAGTATCCATGTCACATACCAACCGTTGTATGGCTGAAAAAGGTTACAGCATAACAATTGCAGTAACCACATAATGGTACATGCAGAGGTGCCCTCTGGAATGTATTGCATGTTCCAAAGCACATAATTAATTACTGCATCTCACTGGTAAACTGTTTGGCTTCCCAGCCTTCTTCAAAACATGGATACAAGGCTGCTGCACAAATAAAAACGAATGAAAACAACTACTTTTTATACAGTAGGTGACACTTGCTGGGCCACAAATAAACTCATAGGCAACTAATAATAGATGTGGGTAATTGTCTTAATCTATTCATATCACATAATTATTTCAGTTTACATGGATGTAGTTTGACAGATTTCTTGAAGGACGGATAAATGACCAGCTATGCAATGCAACAAAATACTAATATTAGAAATATCAAGTTTTCTATAATGTTACTCTGCATTTGCAAACACAAAGCAAAAAGTGGCATTTTTAATTGTACATTCTAACAGGCTTGTATAGGCTATGTAATACTGCTACAATTGACTGTGCATACCTTTCAAAAGTATTAAATTGATCTTTATTCTCGTCTCCAACCATGTCATATTACTGATACATATTGTATTTGTTAAGACTACTGTTTAGGGCTTTGTGGGGCCACAGCACCCTATATTAATACTAATCCACCCTCTGCACCTATGAACTAACCCCTCAACTAGGGGGAAAATGCTATCATATCAGCATGATACTCCACTGAGCCCACCTTTACAAGGACAGGAAAGTCATGTATTGTATTTGCTGTACTCTGTGTGGACTGGGACAAGCATTCTCAGGTCAAACTTCCAATGCGAAAAAACATGCTATTTCACGCATCGGTGCCTTGTGCACTTTACAGCACAGCCTATGGCCAACAGAAGTATACCCAGCTCACTCTGTTCCAAACACTTTTGCACAAATAAATCAATAAAAAGGCTATATTCAGGTCATTAAAATATATACCAGCGCAAAGTATAATTACTACCCTTTCAAATGCTACCAAGATTACGACATCCATGCTACGCTCTTAATCTCGTTGCAATCTGTGAAGGTAATGAGATTGCTGTCCCCCACCCCCCTTGTACAAAGGGCAAGGTTTTGCTATGGAGCGACAACAAGGAGGGGCAACTTGCCCTGTGGCCAGAAGGCATTGTATGCTCCTGTCGATGTACACAGACATAGACATGATTTAATGCACACGGGATCCACAAGTAAATATGCGATAATGTTGGGGCGTGAATACTGGTAATGTTTTTTTTTTTTGAATGACAATTTTCACTGGAAGACAAAAAAGTATTTTGAAATGATAAACTTGATGAAATGATAAATGTGTTTGTCTGCTTGCCCTTGGTGCAGGATGCCGTAGCACATTTAAAATATAAACATCAGTTTTGTTATCGCTGTGGGAGTCGCTGCATTTCGGTCTTACCAGTAAAATCGATTCGGCGCCACCTTTTCATGAACAAGCTGCCACTTCCTTCCAAACTCCACGGAGCTGTAAAGCTGAGGAAAGAAGACAAACATATGCGTGCCTGCTTTGACGGCTCCAACAAGAGCATTTACTCTTGAATATTTACAAAGCTGGAAAATCATATCAAAGCAATGAGTGACAATATTTGGAAAAGCTTCCTGTCTTTGTTCACCGTAATTGTAACCACATAGTAAGCACACTGTACACTCTGTTCCACCCCAAACCAAGATTTTAATCCATTCTTAGCTGTTACTATTGATGCAATGTCATGGTATTGATTCTAGCAGACATCTTCTGTTCCCAGTTGATGAAAGTGTAAAATAAGCACTTTTTCTGAAGTGGTGAACAGTAGTTAAAATATTAATCGGAATTCTTTTTTTTGGAGGAAAAAGGGAAGGAGGTGGGGAGAAGAGGGAGGGAGGGGAGTAGGCTATCAACTTTTTTTACATCTGCAAAGAGAAATCCAGTTTCAGGGAAATCCTGAATTTGACATGTTTAACACCTTTTTGCCTCTATTCTCATTGCCAAAATGGACTCAAACATGATCAGTGTAATATAAACAAGCGTGATGTAAGTATGCACAAATCATTTTTGTGTATTCTCAGCATTAGCTAGAATGGGCCAGTTAATTAGCCCTCAATCATTCAGAATGTTCAGTTCTAACTTAAATTTATAACTTAAATGTGAAATCCAAAAGATGTATGGTCTTGATGCCACAAGACATCTAATGCATTTGGCTTAAGCTTTCAGTACCCACACATAAACACCTCAATGCAGAAGAAATAAGAAGGGAGAGAATCAAAGGAGCTCTGTGGTAATAAGATACATTTTATGAAACGGACCGGTTGACCATATGGGTACATATTTGTCAATGTTCAAAAGTTATTACATCACCTACCTGCCAGCATTGTCAATACTTTTAATGTATTGCGGTGGAAAGTTGAATAGTTTGTCAAATAAATGTCTTTACTCTTCAGCAAAGCTACAGGCTCAATGCTCCAGACCCTCTATCATGAGTCTTAGTGCTGTGGCATCTGGGAATTGTAGAATTTCCCCCAGGTGAATATAATGCAGCACCATACCCACTGATAAGTCTCTGCAGTTATTTGAACCAAAAAGCATTTTTATACAATAGATACGTTGTGCATATATACAATAGGAGCATGTAAATGTATATTAGCTACAGTATATGTGTTACACTGACCTTCGACTGCTCTATTCACTGGAATTTTCTTTTCTTTTATTTCAGTTGAGCCTGATAGGCAAATAACTAATAATGTAGTTATGTAGTTAAAACTAAAAGTTTTTGCATTTTAAATGTAGAGAAAATAACACATTTTTGTCATAATGCACAAACTATAACTATAACTTGAACTGCTTAACTGGTCAATGGTAAATTAAAGGAAGAAGTGAGCCAAAGCATCTTTGCTTTATACCAGCACTCTGAGCATCGTTACAAATTTCAAAGTCAGACAGTCCTTGAAAATAATAATGCCAGAGATAAGAGGGGCATTTCTTTGACTACTGGGAAATACTTTGATTTTTTCCAAAGAGGGGCAGTAAGCTGTTGGATATATATATCAATGGATATTGAATTTGAGAACAACAGTTTTTCTGGCTCTGAGTTCACGAGGCAGGTCCATTGGTGTTCAGCATACTTCCGCACAGCCTGCTAACATTCTTTAGTCGGTGCAAGACACTGAATGCCTATCATGTGCCATGCATTTTTAAATTAGCATATTAAATTTATTTTAAAGCAAATTATTTTCCAGTGATCCAATGGCAAAGGTATTCCACCCTGTTATTTGTTATGGTGATTTGGATTACAATATGCTCTCTTTACATTTTGCACAATGTTTTCCCAACTGCAAATTGCTGGATTGTAGCGGTCTAAACTTTATATCTATTTAGGTTTGCATTTTAATAAAGCAAAGTGTGTGGATGGGCACCACTGTATGGCATTGAAGGCACTGTCCCAGGGTGTGGATGGGCCCCCATTGTTTGGTATCTAAGACACTGTTCCAGTGTGTGCAATAGGCCCCATGGTCTGGTAAAAAATGTGGACTGTGCCAAATCTGACACTCCAGAATGGGACGGCAGGGCAACAATGGTTTTGAGAAGGGAATTTCCTGTGCTTTCACCCTATGCATGTGTGCATCAGTCAATTTGTGTTTCCAGATTTTCAGCACATCAAGATCACAAAGAATGATATAATATGCGTAATGATTGCATACAGTAGCACTAGGGTTTAGCAGTAAACAAAAATCTCGGTTTGGTCCATACCTTGGTTTTCACTTCACGGTTCAGTACATTTTTGGCACAGCATTAAATTCTAAATATAAAATAGCTTTTCATTTAATATGAAAATGTAAAGTGGTTAACTCTCCATACTTTCTTGCTGAACAAAATGAGGCACATTGACACCAAGTCATCGGGGGGTAACTGAGTTTGACTGTAATTAATTTTGTTTGCAGCATGTGCCGAATCAAGTCCCGTGCTGAGCGCTTCGGTACAAATATGTGTCCTGTTACACCTCTATGTAGCACTATCCACACGCATTAAAATTCAGCACTATCCACACGCATAAAAATTCAGCACTATCCACACGCATGAAAATTCAGCACTATCCACACGCATGAAAATTCAGCACTATCCACACGCATGAAAATTCAGCACTATCCACACGCATGAAAATTCAGCACTATCCACACACATAACAATTCAGCACTGTCCACACGCATGAAAATTCAGATGTAAGCTTTACAGTTTTTATATTGATATTGACTCTTGACTGAGAAATACATTTCATTGAATTTCTCTGTGATCCATTTTTGGATATCGCACATCTCTGGAAGGTCAGCTTTTAACACTATGTTCTTTAAATAGAAACCTTTTCCATAAAATAATTAAATGTAGTAATAAAATAAAGGCTTTGTATAAGCTCAATCGTCACTCAATTATGCTTTTAACTTTCATAAACAAACACCTCTGAGCTAAGTGATGAGTAACTGTTTGGTCTGATTCCAGATATTTTTCATGTGATGTTTCAGGCTCTTGTTTATTACTCTTATGTACGATGCTATGTTTTTATGTTTCGTTTGGACCCCATGTTGAGCAGCTGCTGCCTGTGAAACAGCTACCGGGGCTCCAATTAAATAAATGCAAAAGTCAATGCATACCATAAATAGTGTCTGTGTTACATATGAGTTCATGGCAAAGGATGCACATCCTCTTAAGACACTGCTCCAGTGTGCGGATGGTCACCACATGGGTGTCTGGGCAGGATTGTGGCCAGCAGCATCGAGCTGCAGAATATACTTGGCCATACCATCGCTCAGGAAGGGAGGGATTCACTTGGGTATGACTGTTGCGCAACAGTGACCCCTCCTGGATGATCACGTAAATGCAGTCTGCCTGCATGAGCTGCATATGTAGTGTACTCCTCCAACCTGGTGGCTGCCCAAGAGCATGTAGTGGCCAACAACATTGGGCATTTTCGGGGGGGAACGTGTTTGTGGGATTTGTCTGGTCATTCCCAGTGGTTTGAAATGCTTCTCTTTCTTTTTTTTCAAATAGCATTTGCTCAGAATAAAGTATGACAATCTTTATGGCTGACATTACTTTACTCTCTTTAATATTCCAAATATTCTGATATTTGCTCCCTGCTAGCCAACAAAGCCACATGAAAATATATGCATTGGTTAAGTATTGACATTTCTAAAATGATAGCATTTTGAGCATTTTACTTTTGAGGCTTACACAGTCAGCCTTTTAATGAGCTCTGTGTATGTTTGACATCAAAATGAATGTGAATAAAATATTTGCAGGGATTTCTGGATTGAAAATGGGAGATAAAACGTGATAGACAAGTCTAACTCTCTCCAAACTGAACAAATACACCTTTGTAACACGTCCAAACATGTGCTATCCATCAAAAGGGCCTACATGTAAATGTTGGGTTATAAAGGCAGGGGACACCACAGGCATGCATACTGAATTAGTGAAGCATACCCAAAGTACTCTTAAAACGGCTGTGGATGAGTTTTTGCACTAGAATTGAATACAGGATAGATCCGATAAGGACATGTTTGGCTTGTTGCATGGAGGAAAAGTGTCCGTATGCATACGTTTGCTTAAAATGCTGGATATATACAATCTAGTTATACTGTGTCCTATTATAATGTCCTGCAGTAGTGGAGAATGAACAGTAGGCATTTCAATAAATATACTGAAGAAGCTTTCATTTGTATAGTCTTGTCGTCTTGTGTAGTCTCAAACTAAAAAAGACAACTGATTTTGGGAAGGGATGGTTTTGGGTTTTTTGGGGAGGGGGGAGGGGCTGGGGCGTAAAAAAATAAACACAGATCAAATTGAATTGCATGCAATGAGCTGCAGGTTGTGAGTTTAAAGTGTAGTACATGAAGCTGAACCGTAACTTCCTGTCAACCTGTAACCAACTCTCAGTATTAACTGGTCTGATTTATCTTTGTACTCCGGCTGCAACAAGAGCAATGTAAAGCAAAACAAGACACATAAGATTAACAGAATATTCAGATTTCTGGTGAGAAATGTCCTGTTTTTGTTTTTACAAAGTTTTACACTTATCTTGACAGCACTGGTGCAATTTTCTCCCTTAAATTTTTTTATTATTTCACCAACTAAAGTTCCTGAGCGGTACTCACATTTCTGGTTACTTCCGTTAAGTCTATCAACAGCATGTAAATAAAGAAAAGGCAAAATAATTTTACATTTCTGCCTACACAACTTAAAGGAAATGATTTGTTCCCAGTGCTGATGATATGTTTGGTGTGGGGGCTATTAACACTCACTCAACACTGTTGTCAAAGGATTTATAATTTCAATTATCGCGTGGGGGACCCAATATGTTATAGTGCGTGTGTGTGTGTGTGTGTGTGTGTGGGGGGGGGGGGGGTTATTCAGCCCCTCTCAGTAGCAGCATCAGCTCTTTGAATCCATTATGCAAGGGAGTCAATTCACTACCTTTTCCTGGAAACTGAGAATAACAATGCATGAATGCATTAGATTCGTAATACTGGACTATGTCCATGAAACCACATGTTTTTGTGAAGTGAAATGCCTCATTTAAAAAGTTTTTAAACTTTTCAAAACTCAATACAGTTGTCTATTTATACAAGACAATCAGTAAATTAAGATGCAAGTCTTACACAAATGACTGAATATCAATCCTAGTGTGTAGTGTTTTTAAATGGCTGCTTCTGATTTGGGTGTGCATGCTGTAATTTTCGAGGCGAGAGGGACACACTTCTCCCTTTAAAAAATCGAACGCACAAAGTGGATGGAATGACATTGCCATCAGCAGATAATTCTAACTGCTCTTTACTGCCTGACCCCCAGTACATATTAAATTTCTCACAAATTAATTTTAAACATTCAGATTCTCTTTCATGTGAATAACCTCCTAATCATACTGTTAATGTCCAAAATTGGTATTACTATATTATGCTATATGAATCAAAGTAGCTATTCATAAAGTTAATTGAAATCATTATCATTTTATTTCTAAGACAATACAATCTCCACTAGTGCCATATCACCAAAATAAATGGTGAAAAGAATCACTAACTGTTTTTTAACAGCAATGGAAAGGTGGGGGGTGGGGCATACTCAGTCAGTCACACTGGATAAATATAATTCTGAGTCTAAAAAATGTGTAACCTACCTTGAAAGGGACGTTTAACAGATAACTGAAATGTCAGTGAAAGATAATGTCTCATCTTGTTCTATGAAGTTTTGACAGTGTTCACACTGATAATGAACCGCGACCTTGAATGTTTATAATAATAATTTTTTTTTGAGAGAGAGACACAACCATGCCACCGGGGGTTGGGGTTGGGTATGCTGCGGTGGGGTCGGAGGAAGATGACAGATGGTGTCAGGGTCCTGACATGGAGAGGCCGTGGATGTCCTACCTTTTGGTCATGGCTGTACGCCAGTATCCAGTCCTCCTGCTGAGGGTGAAACAGCAGGCTGAGGATGTAGAAATTTAAGCGGTACTTCTGATAGGTTGCACCCTCGTCTAAGCTGATAAGCAGACTGTTCTCAACCTCTGGGTCGGTCAACAGCATGATCTGCAAAAGTGGACAGAAAAACACAGGCTAATATGAAGAACACAAAGGCCGTATGTAGAGAGACAGTGTAAGACTTGAGGGTGACTGGGTACGGAATTGTACAGTTCTAATTAATTTAGTATTAAGCCCAGTAGAAATTATTACTTTTCTGTTCATCTGCACATGCATAATGTGTACTATGTACTATAACTATTGCTACTGGTGGAAGGCTGGCAAAGCACTGATGTGAGTGCAGTACATTAACTGTAAGTCCATACTTGGTGCAAGCTAGGACTACTGGAACTTCCCGGCCTTATGGGATTGCCTGTGTTCAGGCAGGAAAATGGGAACAAAGCTGTTCATTATTTTTGTGTATTCATATTTTCTAATGGAGTCAGCTGCCACTTTTTTTTATTTACCGGTTTATCTAACCTTTCATGTATCCATCTCCCTTCTGGTGCCACTGAGGAAGATTGCATGGGAGTTCAGTTTTTATGGAAAAATCCATAACCGTTTTGTGGCTGTGCAAAAATGTAGTCTACTTCTGCTTTTCATATGTACAATGTTAATTTGAGAGGAAAAGTCAAGATGAATTGTACTCTCAAATTGTCATTAATTTGGGAATCTGCACATGGATAAGTTTATAATAACTGGTTGCACAAAGCAGGAAGCTGTCAACTCATAGCTTCAAAAATTAAAATGTTGAAGTTGAATCACTTTTTAACAGAATGGTCTGCTTAAGGTCAATTGTCTACCATAGAACAGAAGTTTACAATACAGTACATTGGGTTAAATTGTAGGAAATGTGTCACTAGGCTCCTGTCATAAATCAGTCTTTGGGCTGATTACTTCTGCCGTACAATTTTGCTAATTTTATTCCATACATGCAATATAGCACAGCTTGCAATCATTTTCAATTGTGAATGCCTGAGCTGGTGTGTATTAACTTTTGAATAGCGAAACTGCTGAAACAAGTTCACGCCTGCATGGATGTTCAAACCAAAATGGCCTGATTTTGGTTCAGTAGCTGAACACAATTCGACTTCCTCCAATAATATGAACTCCTCAATCATACCTGATCATTTCAGATCTCTCACTGTTATAGAATATTCAGTGTCACGCAGTACAACTTCATATTTTTAATACTTGATAGATTTCAAATGCAATTGAAATCTAGGTTAGTTTCTCACAAAGAATTATTGCATGCACAGTAATGAAAGCTTGACCGCTTTGTTTCTTCAGAGAGATTGTTCAGCTTCTGCTCATTAAACACCAGGGAATTAAAACTTAAATTTAGAATTGCTTGGAGAACAAAATAACTTTTGAAAGTGTTAAATCTCTTTGCTGCTGTAATACTCCATGGTGGTTATTAGTTGATTTAATGACACAATTGTGATGAGCTTTAGTCTGTTCAGCTAGGGGGAGAGAAATGCTACATTTGCCGTTTTCTATGTAAAAACAAAAAGGCTCTGGAGAAGTATACCCCTTTCAACGCTGAGAGCAAACTCTTGAGTGGAAAATATCTAATTATTTATGAATAGGCTTGCAGCTTTGACGGATCATTTAGCAGAATTTGTGTTTTCACACAGCCGTCTGTCTGTAGCTGGCCAGCATAGCATTTGTTTCTCACGAAAAGGTCCACCTCTGTTATTTGCCAATTATTCCTGAGCCTCAAAATATAACTTCACAAAACATGTCAGCCGGAAAACAGGATTTAACCTTATCTGTAACATAGCAGGGAAAGGCATGCTTAATTGAAGCTTTGAATGAAAGGTCAGATGATAGGGGACGTGTTCTGTCTACAGTCTCCCAAACATTTCAGAAAGTATCAAACTGCCTGAGATACAAACACCTCTTCCTGAATGAACCGGCCCTTTGATTTCAAAGACTTTTAAGGGCGGCTTTGGGGAGTAGAGGGCCTTTTTGGTAGCATCTTGTTGAAAGAGTGATCAAAAAGAATAGAATAATAGAAATATGGTGGTATACTGTATGTGCAGGTGAGTGACACCAAGTTAATGACTCACCATATGGTGGGGTTAGTAACTTACTAGGTAGCCATGACCATTGCAACAATTAATTTTGGCTAGGTACCAACTTTGCAGTTAATAATTCGACACCAGTAAAAACGACATTTGGATACAACCTTTGCTCCATTTACAAAACAAAGTTCTTTTTATATTCACACTATATGAACTGTGAATGATCTAGTCAGAAAATATTCATAATTCCATTAATGGTACACAATGTACTGTATTTGTTGAGTCTGATTTCCAATAATGCTATTATCCAGTGTGTGAGAACTACTTATCACAAAGTACAAAGTATCAAGAGATGTTATCACATTTATGTTTTACTTTAAACATTACTTTAAAATGAGTTTGACTTTGAAATGAGAGAGGACCGCGTCCATAAATATTGAGATGCATTGTTGAATTGGAAAAGCTTGCATTCAGTTCAAGCAATATTCAAAAAAGTGAGTGAAGTCAAAAAAATCATTATGCATTTCCCACAAATTGCCATTGAAATGATTGTTTGTGACAAAATTGCTATCCAAACCTCAAAAGTTATTTATATTTCTGAGAGAGATTGGAAACTCATTGGCAGGTGCATTTCACATTCAGTTCGGTGGGTGTTCTCTGCAGTCAAATCAGGTCTCCCTGCAACTCTGTAATGACAGGCAACTGTAGCTCAAACAGATCTTCTTTTGAGAGGCAGAGTGAACCATGACTAGCATTTCAATTAGGTATTTGATTATGTACAATAATAGCCTCTATTTGACTAGTTTGTAAACAGTCATTTCTCATTCAGAATGTGATTACATATTTTAATCATTGAACAAGTATGTCACTTATAAACTTATGCATCTTCAGCATCAAATTCAAGTGCGACAGAAGACACTTTTTTTAGTTCATTTATGTATGAAAAGTGGTACTATTTTGGCATTGTGCGATGACAGTATAAGATTAAATAATTTGACCGCTTTTGTTTGTCTCATTTTAGAAGGGTATTGTTTGGTGTGTGTGATTTAGTGTTATAATTTGTTAGATTGAGTGAATCTCTGACCTAGACGGCAATGGAATTGGTAAGACGGCACCAAGCCAAACTGTACCAAATTGTAGTTTCATAACCAGCTAGGATTTATCAAGCAGATTAAATGAATGCAAAAACAGCTGAATATGGGATTTTCCATTTTAAATGTAATTAAGCATGGCTATATATGGGTTGATATTCTACAGTGCCCTCCACTATTATTGAGACCTCTGGTAAAAATGAGTAAAAAGGTCGGTGAATTAGCTTAATGTCGCACTGAAAAAATGAAAAAGATCCAATCTTTAATTGAATTACCAACCATGTATTCCATACTGTTCCAGCATAATTTACAGCTAAATCTAGTCCCACCCCCTAATTCCCATAGAGATCCATTCAAATGCAGAGACGTTATAGTATCGCTTGTAAAAGGACCAGAAAATATGATATCAAGAGTCTTTTGATGTTGTTAGGTCACAGACATCAGGAAGTCATGGCATGCAAAGGATATGTGACCAAATATTCAAAATTATTACTTTATTCTATATATAAATGCAGGGGTGCCAATAATTGTGGCACATATGGATTTGTTAAAAATAATTATTTCTTGATGATTTTTTTCTCATAATAAATTTACTTGAATTAAAGGTTGTATTTTTCAAATTTTTTCAGTGTGAGATTAAGCTAATTCTCCAAATGGTGAATTTTTTATAACCCTTTTTACTCATCTTTATCAGGGGTGCCAATAATAGTGGAGGGCACTGTATTCTATTGTGCCAAACATGCTTCTGCTTTTTAAAAAAATATGTATCTTTATTAAAACATTGATAAAATCACTTATAGCTGTAATTATATTGTCTTTTACATTATTTTTATTTATTTTTTTATTTTTTTTACAAATGAGAACAATAGACGACCAATTTCAGTATATATTGTATCCATTTACATCTGGATTAACGTATTTCCATATAATCTTATATAGTTTTACTTATATAACCTATATATCTATAAACATTTAATTGAAACTAATCAAAAGTACAGGATAACGACATTTTCTTTTTCTTTTTCAACAGTTAACTACATTTTCTCTTGAATAGAGGGTCAGTTAAGTATTAAAATTCCGAAAACAATAATAGAACATTGTAGCATTGAACGTAGGGAATCTTGATTCACATCTTTCACATCTATAGTACTGTCTCTATCATGTAAAATCAGATCTAATTGGCAATACATACTCAATCCAGTTTTTTCCAAATTTTATTAAATCTATCCTGTTCCAACAGTCAGCTTTTCCATTTTGGAAGAAGTGGACCACACTGTTCCATTATCCAAATGTCAGCCGCCGGATTATGCTCTAAAGGCCTAAACCACCCACCAGAGTGCCCATTAAACATATTCAGACTTCAACACAGCAATGCTGTTAACCTTACAGTAGTCAAACTGTTACCTTCACTTTTCAAGAGCACACGGCAGCTGGTTACCTCCGAACACGACATTCCACAAGAGAGCTGGGTGTTCTGCGGTATATCAAGTTTGATTCTGGCTAAAACAAGAGTTGGATTTTTGTCACAGTCCAGACAAAAGCCTACATTAAAAAAAAAGTTTTTAATTGATTTATTTATTACCATATCACTAGAAAGGGCTTGAAATATGCATTACAACTTGTATAAATGTATGCCTGTTCCAAAATGGGGAAAAGATGAAGGGCTTTTGAAAGCAACCGAATCGTGAGATCTCATCATCCGAGGCCCAAATTCACATTCCGCCCACAAGCCTGTTGCGATCCGAGCTTCTCTGTGCGTAATTGTTTCTGAGCAGCACAAAGGTATACACTTTAGTTTGAATTACTCTGGCTGTGACAATTAGGACAGAGATTGAGCATTGTCACACAAAATGACGTAATACACTGAAAGCAGGTAAACTTTATGAACTTGTGGAATGGACATTACTGCTCTTGGAAAAAGAGGCCGTCCAGTTCTTCCCTGGGAGTTCAGGTTCAGTTCCAGTGAACTATAGCGGTTGCTGCTGGGTGGCTAATTCTGTTAAGGCACCACACCGTGTTGCATGGATTAGCCCATGGTCACTGATTGAATCTGGACCATGCCAGTGCCGATTGTGGCCAGTAGCGCCATAGGGCGATGCGTAGTTAGCGATTGCATCGCCCAGGTTACAGGAGGGTTCAGTAGGTTAGGGGTCCACGTTTAATCGCTCTATAACAATGGAAACACCCCCCGGGTTGATCGGGCACCCGTGGATGGCATAGGAAAACCGCAAAGAAAGGTCTTCGACAGTCTCTTCTACAGGCTTTGCTGTTTTCTGGTGTGAAAAGAAGCAGGCTCTCAACATGGTGTGTTTATGTCTGTAGGGAGAGGGTTCCAGAGGAGTCTTATCGCCTACCTTTTGCCATCAAATTCTTGATACAGGACAGACTATGAAGGGAACGTCTACATCCTCACATGTAACCTGTGTCTATGTAATGTTTCAGCGGACAGCCAGATTATAAATCATGGTTCTTTCTCCCATAGTATCAGCAGAGTCAGTTAACATCATACTAGCCATTTTAATGTTAATGTTCCCTTTAGGATTTTTACAATGCGTCTGAGGTACATAAAATGTGTTTAAATTAAAAACCAAGCCTTTTCATGCAATTTTCTTCCCTCAACCAAAAAATTGGCAAACAATTTAGAAATATGATGTGGATGTGATGTGTAATCAACTGCTGACTAAATGCTAATTAAATGCTGGGTAACAACAAAAACCACTGAAGCCCTTGCCTGTCCAGATCCAGGGTTCGAGAAGGTAATCTGCTGTTCAGAGCACATGGCCCCAGACATTCATAAACCAGGGTGAAACACTATAGTTCTTACTTATTTTAAGCAAAACAAACTGCACAAAATGCAGTTAACATAAAGGATCAATGGTCTCTTCTATGACAATGTAAAGATGGCCTTACCTTTCTTTTGTTGTTTGGACTGACATACAAGTAGCTCAGAATTGTCTTTGCTCCCACTTTCTCATTTAGTTTCTCGTACGTGGTTCCATAGTCCGTTGACCTGCAATTTAATTAAAAAGTCAATTATTGGATTGTGGAAAATGAACATTGAGTATGCACAATAAGGAAAGGGTGAGCAGTATGATAATTCTGTATAATGTGCAAAAGAAATCATGCAACAAAAGCAAGGAAAAGACGACAGGTAAAAATAATAATCTTCTATCCGTCTCAAGCATGCAATTGAATTGGTACATTTTGGGTGAAAGCATCAACCTGTTTGTTGCAAGAAACAATTCTCCCTCCATCTAATTTAAGCAAAGACAAAAAATTGAAGTAATGTAAACTAATGGAGTGGTATGACTGATTGAAATGAACACTAATATTTTTTTCTGGCCCGCTTCCCTTTATTAAAACAATGTGCATAGCCTAAACATTCATTCTTTAATTTCAGAGGTGTAAAATACAGGATCAGAAAGTCCACCCTAGTACTGTATTCCAATCACCTCAATTTGCTAATTAGCAACAATTTAGTAAGGAGGTAGAACTAACTAGTGAATTCCGTTGGCTGAGTTCATGGGTTGAAGAAACTTTTACTTTCTGACCCCTGGATTTTACACCTCTGATTAATTTTCTCTGCAATTTGGAATCCCTAGTAATCTCTAGTTAATGCCGTGCTACCCATACCATGCACAAGGAGCTCTGTTGCTGAAACACGTAGACCAGTGGTCCCCAAAACTGTTCCTGGAGATCTACCATCATGTAGGTTTTTATTTCAACCCTAATTTGGCACACCAGATTCTAATAATTAGCAGCTAAACAAGATATCTAGCTGTTGAATGAGGTGTGCTTTGTTCAGGTTGGAGTGAAAACCTACCAGGACGGTAGAGCTCCAGGAGCAGGGTTAGGGGCCACTGATGTAGAATCTTCCTTACTGGCAGTCCAATATCATCTCTGCACACTACAAGCCACATAGTGCAGCAGGAGAGCTGGAGTTCATCGCATTCCAATCGCTTATTTTGGGTGCGTCCCAGTACAAAAGAAAAATGCATCCTTCTTTCTTCCACTACCACCTCTTCTCCTCCGTGCCCTGGAAACCGGCTTTTGTGAGTCAAAAAATGTGTGTCATTATGGATTAAAGCGCATTATAATAAATAAAATAAAAACTATAAAATTGGCTCTGTGTAGGGATGTACCAGCCACATGGAGGATCTGGAGAGATGGATCATTTATACACATCACGCATTCCGAGAAAAGGCTTCCGCAAAGGCTACATTGGTGTTTCCTCGTTGAAGTATTCTCCGGTAGCCTCCTCGTTCTGGCCTTACATGAAGCACAGGCTACTCAGAATGACCATTAGTATTATTTTGGTGATGAGTACCCAGCAGAATGACCATTAGTATTATTTTGGTGATGAGTACCCAGACACTCAGGTAATGGAGGTGGAATTTGAACCAATCAGTGTGTGCACTGAACCAGTCAGTCAGAGAGGATACCAGTCTGCCCGCCACCTGCTAAATATTGAGTCCACAGCAGGTTTATGTTTTTTTTTTTTGTAACAGGACATTTGAAAAGATGCACCTCAACTAGTGCCAATGATTTTGGAACAAATTCAGATGATGAGCTAAGAATTCACAAATGGAAAATATGGGAGATGAGAACAAGCTGTGGATCGCCACATTGCCCAGTACAGGCACAAGAAGGTCTCATTTTGAGGAATTTAGTTTTTCTGGCTAGGAATCTGGCCTTTTTTTCTGGCCTTTTTAATCAGTTCACACTTTTATTTACATTTGATTTACTCTATAGCAGCGGTGCGCAAACTGTGGGTCGCGACCCAAACTCGTGTAGGCTACAGCAGCCTTCCAATGCAATTAGGCCTATATGAACAAAGTGTTACTATTCATTACTGTTATTCTGCATTGGTACAAATACATAGAAAAAAACTACTTAAAACAAATTTTTTACCGTTTACATTTCGCTGTGTTTCATATGCCCAGCCTACTTTATTTAATCTTGACCTTGGTGCGTCAAAACGCTGGTAACAGTGCCCTTGATGCTCTTTGTTACAAGCTAGCAAATTACTTGTTTATTACAACAAAAGATAGTTAACGGCTTTTGCGAATCATCGCGATCCGGTCTTTTTGTGCTTTTGACATAAAAAAAGGCTATAGAAATATAGACTGTATTGAAATATTATTATTATTCTTTTTTCCTATTGTGAAATGGATAAGTGGCTACATCCAAGGAAAATGAGACGCACTGATGATGAGTGTAACATTAATGAGAATTTCGTGCTACACCCCTGGTTGCAGCAATCAATAAATGCCGTCCAGTGCACTGTGATTCTCTGTGAATTTCCCCATAGGCTATAATGGACTCCTGCTTCCAAACAAATCATAGTTTCAACCCACTTATACCAAAAATACATATAAGAATCAACGCTTCATTTTACTTGGTACGAGTCAATAAAAGTTAGTTGTGTTGTTTTACTCATTGTAGAGTCAAAAAAAGACTCTGGTTGGTCAACATATGAATGATTAGTGGAACATGTACAATTCTTGATGAATAGTCTACAAAGAGCATGACCGTAAAGTATTTTTACTTCCATGGTTACTGAAATGCATAGGTATGAATCTTCTTTTTTTCTATGGTATGAATCCAGCAAGCAGTTGAGTTAACATAACCCATTCCCTCGATGGGAGCGGGGGGGGGGGGGGGGATTACTGAAATTCCATTAAGTAGCTTATGTAGCTAGTTTGCTCAATAATGAGTTTAATCTAGTAACGTTAGCGAACCAATAAGGTCAGACACAAATAGCTAGCTGCTCTGAGATTGTGCTGTCACTTGTAATTTTGCTTGCTGTAGGCTTTCAATTAATATGTAAAAGAAAATTTACAAATCATTGCTTTTATGTGCATTTTACATGCTGTCCCAACTGTTTTGGAATTGGGGTTTGCATATAATGTTACACATCCTATATCTATATGTAGTTTATTTACTTATGAATGCTATTTTCTTACAATTACTGACATGGCCAAAACATTTTTACATGATAATAAATCATGTTTAAGAAACAGATGTTTTCTGATGTTTTCAGTTATAAATGGATATTTCCTTATTGAAGTATGTTTTAATATGGTTTTAAGACTTTCAACTTATTTCAATAATTATCGAGATAATATTGTATATTGTGAAAATGTTGGCCAAGATAATTGTACTATGAAAACTTTATATTGGCACATGCCTAACCTGGGGTTATTTTTACAGGGCATTTAACAGTAGGTAAAAGACACCGGAATATTAACTGGTGTGGGAGTGGCAGATTCGGAAGGGACTAAAAAAACAGAGATGCTCAGGTAATACATTACCCTACCTCGCCTCGTAAAAGTCAGAACAGGGTTAAAGGTATAGTTTGCATTTTTTAGACCCAGGTCCATTGAGCTACTCACCCCAAATTAGCCGTTAGCTTTGTTAGCCAAATAACATTGATTTAATGGGGGCTTAGAGTCACCCCTGACAGCTACTTAATATAAACTAAACTTAAATAAACACTTCATCATGTTTATTTACTTGCAAAAATGCATACCTTGTAATCAAAACATGCCAATATAGCCAAAAAGTGGTGTTACCACGAGACCACATGCAACTACATAGGCCGGTCTTCCTTTGATTCTGTGCGAGTTTGGTGATGGTGCGTAGGGAGAAACCAGTGGCTGAGCCATGTATTTTGAAAGAAAGCCGTGGGTTTGCACTGAGGTAAGATACCGTGTGTCCTGTGTGGTGGGGTTGCACCATGAATGTGGTCGGGGGACAATTGGACATTCCAAAATAGGGTGAGAATTTAATATACACAGGCCTGTGTTGGGCGCCAACTTATTAAAAATAAATAAATAAAAGTTGACACAGACTAGCTAGCTAGCAAGTGATCCAATTTTTGTGGATGATATTTGAATATGTCATATAGCAGTGATGACTATACTGAAGTGATGTTTATGTTTGAACCTGAATATATGGACAAGGAGTTCACAGAGATTGGGAGGACAAGGGCAGAAAGAGAGTGAGCGCAACTCGCTGACGTATCAGCTGAGCGTGAGAAGAGGGTTGATGCTTGGTGGTGCACCTGTGTGTTTTATGTAATCCGGTTACTTCGTTTTTGTTAGACTTGCAATCTAAACAGACACGCCCCCTTTCTTGAACTGAGACTCGTTCAGACTCCGCAGAGAGGTTTATTTGCCTTTCCTAACAACTGCAAATACAGAAGGTGAAATAAAATAAGTAACAGGAGTTGTTTGTTTATATGAATTGACATAATCTGCCTTGTCCACATTCATTTAGGCTATGTGTTGGAAGATGATTTTGAGATGTGTTTAGGAATGCATTGTGTGAATGGAGAGAGTTTTCAGTAGCTACAGTTGTCCGTTGTTGTTTCCTACTCGATTTCTCGATTTTACTCACCTCATACATAGCTTGCGCTCTTTGGATGCTGATATAAGGTGTGGGGATGGCATTGGGTTTCAGATGAGGTCCTTCTCTCATGGTTTTCCGCCTTGGTATTATACAACTGTGTGATATTTTATCGTCAATAAAAGTGCAATTAAAGATTTGGCGCAATAAAAGATTTGTATGAAGCCATGAATTCTGTTTTTCTTGAAGGGAGAGAAAATCAAAGGTACGACACCAATTACAAAACACTAATAAATGATCGCTCTAACGACTTTACATGCTGTTGTAATTACATGTAGTTCGACTTTTTCATAATGGTTTTTGTAGGCTAGCCCTCAGCTAGTCATCATTACATGTTCAATACGACCAACCTGAGTCTAGTGTTGACTCTCCAATAAGTAAAACAACACGACCATACCTTTGTTATCGAATCCTGTAAAGTAAAATGCATGCATTGATTCTTATTATGTATTGTAGGTATAATTGGTTTTAAATATGACTGTAAACCCCTTAGTTTGGTAGAAAAATGCAGATGTTTTTCCATTATAGCCTAAAGGGAAATTGAGAGGTGCGGTGCACTGGATTTCAGTTCAGTGCTTTGCCCACTGACGCAGGTGTCTGCATCTCTGAGTGCCATTCTAGTGTATGAATTTGTATGGCCTTTGATTCAGTCTCTGGGTTGAATAAGAAAAAGATCTTTCAAAATTGAATGCCTCATTTCTGAAATGCAGCTTCAGAGCTAATGGCATGATGGTACTTTTTTTTAATTACCATTTTTTTAAAAATCCAGAGCAAGTAATATATAATTGTCTGAATGACACCTGAGAATACCCGGGTTGTTCAAAAGGCACATTAACCTGGTACACGGACTGTTGCTATGCTGAAGCGACTCATTACTCTATCGCCCACTCGGCCTGATCTACAGCACTCAGTTTATTTATGATAAAATGGTCATGGTAGAACGCCTACCCTACAGCATGCTCTGCCATGTTGAGGATTTATGTTGTCAGGAGGGCTGAAGTGTGCTAAAATTCCCTTGATCACATCCATATCATTATATCTGTAAACCTGCACGGCATTATGCTTTGATACAAACGCATATATTTTTCATAGATCTGCAATGAATGTCATGGAAATGTTTAACGGCAGTATTCAATGCTTGAGGAAATGATTTAATGTGATTGTTTGGCAATAATTGCTGCTGTGAGACTCTTTGTGTTGGTCATTTCTTGCCAAAGAATTATGAATTTTGAATCGGACTCTAAGCTTAGATCACTGAAGCAAATTCTGATTCTTTTTTTTTCTGTCTGTCTGGTCATTGCCCTGATGAGTTGTGAATGTGTTCTGTTCTTGGAACTGATTTAGGCTTGCTATAGAAATGGGGTGTATAGTAAGACGGAATTCAATAGTTTGACATCTAATTTTCGTTAACAGAATGGCTTATTTAGGCTGAGCCTGTTTTCCCCCCATCTTTCACCCTGATTTGGAATACCCAACTGTATGGAGGTAGATTTGTGTCTTTATTATGCAATCAAACAGAATAGGTTTGCAATCAAAAAAAAGATTTGAGAGCAAAAGTATCAATACAAATCCAAAAGTTTTGTTTGCAAATCCAAAAGTTTTGTTTGCAAATCCAAAAGTTTTATTTGCAAATCGAAATGTTTTGTTTGCAATTCTAAAACTTTTATTTGCAAATCCAAAAGTTTTGCTTGCTACTTCATCCAGTTAATTTTGTGTCTTTATTATTGAATTTAAAAAAAAATGGTTGCAATCAAAATATAGTTTTGAGAGCAAAAGTATTGGCACCGCAAACAAAAATGTTTTATTGCAAGTAAAAATAAATTTGTTTGTTTGTCTGCAAATTTTTTTTTTTCTTTTGCAAATCTTTTTTTTGTTTGTTTGCAAATCTTTTTTTTGTTTGTTTGCAAAAAAATGTTTTGCTTGCAAATTTTTTGTTTGTTTGCAAAAAAATTTTTTGCTTGCAAATCTTTTTTTTGCTTGCGAATCTTTTTTTTGAAAAGAGGAACCTCGTGGGCGGGACCTACACTGAAATCTGTAAGACACGTCTCTATAGGACAAATTAGCGTGACGTCACAACAGCAAAGAACTTACTTCCGGGTGGATAATGGGTCTGCGGCTCTACTGCCGACTAACGTTGAGGAATGTCGTATAGCAGGCAGTGTGTATGTGTCATTTAACCAAGGTACGAACACGTAAAGTCAATGTTGGAATATAAAAATAAATTGTGAAAACTGAACGAAATTGTTTTATTTATATGATTGATATGATGTGGTCTATGGTCTAGCTAGCTAATGTAACACGTTAGCTGTCAGCACCCCCCTAACGTTGTAGCTAACCAACATCATGAACATGAATAACCAGTGCAAACTAGCTAGCTAGCGTTATTGGAAACCCTATTACTGTAACGTTACCAACTAAACAAGTTAGCTAGCTAACTAGTTTTACAACAGGCAAGGTCGGATTTAACGTTTAATCGTTTCATGTTTGTAACGTTAAGGACATGAGCAATACAATCAGAAGTTCCGGTTTTTTTTTTTGTTTCCCCCCCCCCCCCCCCCATGTTTCTGACACTTTGAAACTTATGTCGGGCGTCTCTGTCCACAAACTACTCTATTTTACCAAAATGTGTATAAAATGCTATACAATTCTGTTTTGGACACGGTCTTATACAAATGAACTATAACCTCTGTTTTTATTTTATGTTTTATAGCCAACCAGTGACGGTAACGTTAAGTTGTTAGTTTGATTCAGCAAGCAGAAGTTATTCAAGTTCAAATTCAAGTCCTGATCTAACAAAGCAAAGTCAAACCAGTAATACTGTAACGTTAGTGTTCTGCTTTACAGAAGAAACTGTGCACTGTTCGTTATTTGTTTTTACAATTCAGATTTTAACTTGTGTTTTTACTGTAACGTTATTGACAACTCAACCTCTGGATTCTTAGCTGGCTAGCTAACGTTACAAGTACAACAGACAGATAGCCAAACATTGTTTTATTGATTGATAGATAGTTCGTTCATAGCTGGAATTACCTATTATTTTTTTCTGAGGGAAGCAGCTAACGTTAACGTTAGCTAAGTTCGCTAACACTTTTTCGCCGTATTTTCATCTAAGTTAGCGTTAACACGTAGCTAACGTTAGCTAGCAAGCTATATGGTTACCTTCACTAGCTAGCCAAACGGACTGTATGATCTGGGGTATCCTCTCTTTTAAGTCTCTGAATCGACAGGTTCCGTTGGGTCGATTTAGACTTTAAAGCGGGGAATTGGAAAAAGCCCAACCCACGGTGTGCCTGATTACATTTGGCATTACAGCCCCAAACACAACACGATTTCGGCATAGTGTACGTTAGCTAACTGTTTCTACACAGCTCCGACTGGTTCAGTAGTGATGTGCAGTTCGCGAATGAATCGGTATTATGAGTCGACTCTTTATGCTGAGTCGTCTGAGTCGACTCGCCAGTTCGAGGGAATCATGCTAACCCACGGCTCTCGACTCTCGGCTCTGGCTCTGGCTCACGGCTCTCGGCTCTCGGCTCTGGCTCTCGGCTCTCGGCTCTGGCTCTCGGCTCTCGGCTCTTAGCTCCGGCTCTGACTCTGCCTGCTTTCTACTACAGCCGGGAGACACTCCCCCGAGACACTCAGCAGTGGTAATGCGCGGCGTGCAGTTTCTGATTGCTAGAACCTACGTAAGAATACATTTTAATTTGATCTAACAATATTGCACACACTTTTGTGAAGTTAATAATCGCCCCAGCTCATTCCAACGTTATTATAACGACTAATGGTTAAAAGAAAGATACGTAGGTACAGTAGCTATACTACGGATCAGCACGAAACCACCTCGACTCAGAGCCGTGAAACAAACAAAGCCCTTTCAAGTTTTAACGGAGAGGAAAATAAATGCTGCAGGCGACAGCATCAATAATCGAGTTTAGCCTACTCAGCGTGTATCAACCAGAAACCATATTTGCAAAGGAATTCTGTACCTAATAGGCTATCTAATTATATTCCGAGACGTCGACACTTTAATAGCCAACTGTTTATTATTATATTAATACATTTGGCTGTTTGCGAGGAAATTTCAGTAGGCTATAAAACAGAATTAATATGCGATTGTGTTCAGCTAAGTTAGGCTACTAAAAATGACAGCAAATACTTCAAAATGACAGGTTAGGCTACTAAAAATGACAGCAAATATATTTAAAGTGGTGGCATTTTTATTTTAGAACTATTGACCAACAACAACAGTGAACAGAATAAATAGCCTACAATTGTGTATGATATAATAAATAAAGTACAGTTAAAATAAACACATTTAAATAACCCTATGGTGTCCAAATAAATAAACGACATAGGCTCCTGTACATCATATGCACACACTGACACATATAATAAATATCTGGCTTGTTTGTCAAATTTGGCTGGCTATCTCACTTATACAGTATTCCATCCACCTCATTTTCAGTAGACCTAGGGATCTGATAAAAAATAAGATTAATATTAGCATAGATTAAATAGCTCTATACAAATATAACCATTCAATGTCTATTATTACCTGTAAGATCTAATGTTACAATCTATGATCGAAAAAACGGAGATGGGAAAGTCGTAAATAAACGTAACCTGCGATTGCAAACTAGCTTGAGACAGTAGGCTACTGTAAATTGAGAATATTAGCAATGAGTATCATTCAGATTATTTGGGTCTGAATAAAATATCAAGGCTAGTTTACAAACTTATTTTGTCTACTTTGTTACCAGCTAGGGTCTGCTGTCTGAAACAGCTTCTAATTCCAGCTCGCGAGTAGCGCCGCTGAAAGAAAAAGATGCGGCTCAAAGATGCGGCTCAAACGGCTCTGGCTCTCGGCTCTCGGCTCTCGGCTCTGGCTCTCGGCTCTCGGCTCTTAGCTCTGGCTCTGACTCTGCCTGCTTTCTACTACAGCCGGGAGACACTCCCCCGAGACACTCAGCACTGGTTAATGCGCGGCGCGCAGTTTCTGATTGCTAAGTTAGAACCTACGTAAGAATATATATATTTTTAATTTGATCTAACAATATTGCACACACTTTTGTGAAGTTAATAATCGCCCCAGCTCATTCCAAAGTTATTATGACTACTAATGGTTAAAAGAAAGATACGTAGCTACAGTAGCTATACTACCCAACTGATCAGCACGAAATCAACTCGACTCAATTTAAGAGCCATGAGCCGTAGCAATATTCCACGGCTCCAGACAGAGCCGGAACCAGAGCCGTGACACAAACCGAAGTCATTTTCGAGTTTTAACCACATAACTGTTCTTATAGAGTTCTGTGGTTTTAATAAAGGGCAAAATGAAGTACACCATTAAGCTATTAATCGGGTTTACTACTCAGCGTGATTCAAACGGAAACCCTATTGACAAAGGAATTATGTTAGCCTATATCTAATGATATTCCGAGACGCCGACTGTATATTACGAAATTATTAAACTTTTTGCGAGAATTGCAACCGAATTCCAGTCACCGATGAAACAATTAGGCCAAATTTGCGATATTGCGATTGTGTTCAGCTAGATTAGGCTACAGAAAAATGACAGAAAAGACTTATTTAAAGTGGTGGCATTTTTATTTTAGAACTCTTGACCAACAACAACAGTGAACAGAATAAATAGCCTACAATTGCGTATGATATAATAAATAAAGTACAGTTAAAATAAACACATTTAAATAACCTTATGGTGTCCAAATAAATAAACGACATAGGCTCCTGTACATCATATGCACACACTGACACATATAATAAATATCTGGCTTGTTTGTCAAATTTGGCTGGCTATCTCACTTATACAGTATTCCATCCACCTCATTTTCAGTAGACCTAGGGATCTGATAAAAAATAAGATTAATATTAGCATAGATTAAATAGCTCTATACAAATATAACCATTCAATGTCTATTATTACCTGTAAGATCTAATGTTACAATCTATGATCGAAAAAACGGAGATGGGAAAGTCGTAAATAAACGTAACCTGCGATTGCAAACTAGCTTGAGACAGTAGGCTACTGTAAATTGAGAATATTAGCAATGAGTATCATTCAGATTATTTGGGTCTGAATAAAATATCAAGGCTAGTTTACAAACTTATTTTGTCGACTTTGTTACCAGCTAGGGTCTGCTGTCTGAAACAGCTTCTAATTCCAGCTCGCGAGTAGCGCCGCTGAAAGAAAAAGATGCGGCTCAAAGATGCGGCTCAAACGGCTCTGGCTCTCGGCTCTCGGCTCTCGGCTCTCGGCTCTCGGCTCTGGCTCTGGCTCTCGGCTCTCGGCTCTCAGCTCTGGCTCTGACTCTGCCTGCTTTCTACTACAGCCGGGAGACACTCCCCCGAGACACTCAGCACTGGTTAATGCGCGGCGCGCAGTTTCTGATTGCTAAGTTAGAACCTACGTAAGAATATATATATTTTTAATTTGATCTAACAATATTGCACACACTTTTGTGAAGTTAATAATCGCCCCAGCTCATTCCAAAGTTATTATGACTACTAATGGTTAAAAGAAAGATACGTAGCTACAGTAGCAATACTACCCAACTGATCAGCACGAAATCAACTCGACTCAATTTAAGAGCCATGAGCCGTAGCAATATTCCACGGCTCCAGACAGAGCCGGAACCAGAGCCGTGACACAAACCGAAGTCATTTTCGAGTTTTAACCACATAACTGTTCTTATAGAGTTCTGTGGTTTTAATAAAGGGCAAAATGAAGTACACCATTAAGCTATTAATCGGGTTTACTACTCAGCGTGATTCAAACGGAAACCCTATTGACAAAGGAATTATGTTAGCCTATATCTAATGATATTCCGAGACGCCGACTGTATATTACGAAATTATTAAACTTTTTGCGAGAATTGCAACCGAATTCCAGTCAACGATGAAACAATTAGGCCAAATTTGCGATATTGCGATTGTGTTCAGCTAGATTAGGCTACAGAAAAATGACAGAAAAGACTTATTTAAAGTGGTGGCATTTTTATTTTAGAACTCTTGACCAACAACAACAGTGAACAGAATAAATAGCCTACAATTGCGTATGATATAATAAATAAAGTACAGTTAAAATAAACACATTTAAATAACCTTATGGTGTCCAAATAAATAAACGACACAGGCTCCTGTACATCATATGTACACGCTGACACACACAATAAATATCTGGCTTGTTTGTCCAATTTGGCTGGCTATCTCTCTTATACAGTCTTCCATCCACCTAATTTTCAGTAGACCTAGACTACTGGATTCTGGGATCTGATAAAAAATATAAGATTAATATTAGCATAGATTAAATAGCTCTATACAAATATAACCATTCAATGTCTATTATTACCTGTAAGATCTAATGTTACAATCTATGATCGAAAAAACGGAGATGGGAAAGTCGTAAATAAACGTAACCTGCGATTACAAACTAGCTTGAGACAGTAGGCTACTGTAAATTGAGAATATTAGCAATGAGTATCATTCAGATGATTTGGGACTGAATAAAATATCAAGGCTAGTTTACAAACTTATTTTGTCTACTTTGTTACCAGCTAGGGTCTGCTGTCTGAAACAGCTTCTAATTCCAGCTCGCGAGTAGCGCCGCTGAAAGAAAAAGATGCGGCTCAAACAGCTCTTCTGTATTAACCGGAAGTACCAAAATGGCAACTCCGACTCCGACTCTTCAAACTGAATGGTACGAATAGAGCCGACTCAGAAAAAAGAGCCGAACTGCCCATCACTATGGTTCAGTCGATTTTGAAGTGCTGAGTGGCCACCCGGAAGTATCGTAGCAACCTCTGTTTACAAACATTCTGATTTGTCGTAAAATCATAACGTTAACGTTAGCTGCTTCCCTCAGAAAAAAATAATAGGTAATTCCAGCTATGAACGAACTATCTATCAATCAATAAAACAATGTTTGGCTATCTGTCTGTTGTACTTGTAACGTTAGCTAGCCAGCTAAGAATCCAGAGGTTGAGTTGTCAATAACGTTACAGTAAAAACACAAGTTAAAATCTGAATTGTAAAAACAAATAACGAACAGTGCACAGTTTCTTCTGTAAAGCAGAACACTAACGTTACAGTATTACTGGTTTGACTTTGCTTTGTTAGATCAGGACTTGAATTTGAACTTGAATAACTTCTGCTTGCTGAATCAAACTAACAACTTAACGTTACCGTCACTGGTTGGCTATAAAACATAAAATAAAAACAGAGGTTATAGTTCATTTGTATAAGACCGTGTCCAAAACAGAATTGTATAGCATTTTATACACATTTTGGTAAAATAGAGTAGTTTGTGGACAGAGACGCCCGACATAAGTTTCAAAGTGTCAGAAACATGGGGGGGGGGGGGAACAAAAAACAAATCCGGAACTTCTGATTGTATTGCTCATGTCCTTAACGTTACAAACATGAAACGATTAAACGTTAAATCCGACCTTGCCTGTTGTAAAACTAGTTAGCTAGCTAACTTGTTTAGTTGGTAACGTTACAGTAATAGGGTTTCCAATAACGCTAGCTAGCTAGTTTGCACTGGTTATTCATGTTCATGATGTTGGTTAGCTACAACGTTAGGGGGGTGCTGACAGCTAACTTGTTACATTAGCTAGCTAGACCATAGACCACATCATATCAATCATATAAATAAAACAATTTCGTTCAGTTTTCACAATTTATTTTTATATTCCAACATTGACTTTACGTGTTCGTACCTTGGTTAAATGACACATACACACTGCCTGCTATACGACATTCCTCAACGTTAGTCGGCAGTAGAGCCGCAGACCCATTATCCACCCGGAAGTAAGTTCTTTGCTGTTGTGACGTCACGCTAATTTGTCCTATAGAGACGTGTCTTACAGATTTCAGTGTAGGTCCCGCCCACGAGGTTCCTCTTTTCAAAAAAAAGATTCGCAAGCAAAAAAAAGATTTGCAAGCAAAAAATTTTTTTGCAAACAAACAAAAAATTTGCAAGCAAAACATTTTTTTGCAAACAAACAAAAAAAAGATTTGCAAACAAACAAAAAAAAGATTTGCAAAAGAAAAAAAAAAATTTGCAGACAAACAAACAAATTTATTTTTACTTGCAATAAAACATTTTTGTTTGCGGTGCCAATACTTTTGCTCTCAAAACTATATTTTGATTGCAACCATTTTTTTTTAAATTCAATAATAAAGACACAAAATTAACTGGATGAAGTAGCAAGCAAAACTTTTGGATTTGCAAATAAAAGTTTTAGAATTGCAAACAAAACATTTCGATTTGCAAATAAAACTTTTGGATTTGCAAACAAAACTTTTGGATTTGCAAACAAAACTTTTGGATTTGTATTGATACTTTTGCTCTCAAATCTTTTTTTTGATTGCAAACCTATTCTGTTTGATTGCATAATAAAGACACAAATCTACCTCCATACAACTGCGTCTGCAAATCTGTGTTTGCATTCGGTGTCATCTAAATTCACGGGAGGTGTGTCTTCCAAGGTGCTTGCAGGCTTTAAATTTCTCTTGATTTTCCCCCAGTTTGTAATGCCCTATTTGCGTCTTCTCGTACTCATCATCATTGCAGCCTCCTTTGTCAATTCAGGAGAGTACCTTCTCCCTCAAATGTGTGATGTCAAGCTGTCACTTTTCACTCCGCTGACGCATGATCAGACGTCTGTCCCTTCCTACCGTGGCAACGCTGCAACAAATTATGAGCAACCCCACAGGGCGGCTGACCACAACTGGGATCGGTATGACCTGGTTTCGGTATCGGACCATGGGGCCATTTCACACACTACAGGTACCAGAATAACCAGGAGCATCACTGTTGTATGGGGAGCTGAATGCAACATTAAACGCTATGACTTTACTCTGCATTTTTTCCCACATTTAATGGAAATATCACTTTTTTTCTCACATTTAAGAAAACAGGTGTAAATATTAAATGTACTATCCCAAAATTATATATATATATAAGCTAAATGTTTTATTATTTCGTGGTTTTTAAAATTTAGCTAAATGTATGAACATTTAACTAAATGTATAAATAATTTAGCTAAATATATAAAACTTTTACTAAATGTATGAAACATTTAGCTAAATATTTAGTTAAATGTATAAAACATTTACTAAATCTATGAAACATTTAGCTAAATATTTATCTAAATGTATGAAATATTTAGCTAACTGTATAAAACATTGAGGTAAATGTATGAAACATTTAGCAAAATATGTAACTAAATGTATAAAACATTGAGCTAAATGTATAAAATATTTAGCTAAATGTATGAAACATTTACTAAATGTATGAAACATTTAGCTTAATATTACACAAAATGTATGATGTTTTAAATTTTTTTTGAACATTTAGGGTTAGGGTTGTATTATTATACATTTAGCTAAATGTTAAAAGCATTTACTAAATGTATGAAACATTTAACTAAATTTCATACATTTAGTAAATATTTAGAATAATTTGTAAAACATTTCCTACATTTTGTGTAATATTAAGCTAAATGTTAAATAAAACATTTAGCTTATATATATGTATAATTTTAGAATTTTAGATCATAAATATAGAACAAGGGGACATTTTTTGTTTAAATGTGAGAAAAAAAGTTTTCTACATTAAATGTGGGAAAAACTGCAGAGTAAAATCATCATTTGATGTTGCATTCGGCACCCCGTATTGTTGAGAAGTTATATTGTTACCTAACATCAGCACAACCTTTTTTTTTCATCCGTTTAAATGGTGTTAATCCCTGAAAACTGTAATACAGTTGCAGTGAGCAGAATAGATTTCACTGTTGTGGCTCTTTCTCATCTGAAAACACCTTACGTTGATGGTTGGGGAACTTTACCCATCACTGCACTGCATCTACCTGCATGATGCATGACAATCGTTTTACACCAGAAATCTCACCAACCATCAGGCCAAGGTAGAGAGGGAGTTATTGGATAAAAAAATGATCAGATTGAAAGAGCCAGACTAGGCATTTGGCCAAGACACAGAATCTCCTCTTTGTGATAAATGCCATTGGATGGCACCGTGTATTAGTGTGGTATGGCTGATGGCCGCAGTCTTTAAGAATATCTGAAGGGTATAAAATTGTTTCTTACCTCCACAGGGAACTTTCAGTGGCACTGCCAAGGTTGAAGTCAAAATGTTTCGTCAGCATGAGTATCACCTGAAAACAGAGGGATCTCAATTTCAGTTGATGACCAATATATTAAATAAAATAAAATATTTCTCATATCCATTCAGTGACACTGACGGTATGGCACGTATGCTTTCATAGTTTACATAGCTGCTCATTGTCATTCATTACAATGTGAAATCAAACAAGAGGACAATTAGGCTCTCACTCTGGTAAAGTACATACATGCTTTTTGTTTATAAGTTTGTAATTTAGCCTAATATATTGGTAATCGATACACTTTCGTATACTGTATCTATAAATACAAAACATTTTGGGAGAGTTTAACAAAATGTCTAGTATTTAACTGGAAAAAATATCTACTGCTATCATTGCCACAGTAATCTTGAGTTATTGTGTGGACATCTATGTGCATGAACATGTGATCATGTAATCATCATCATGCATTTTCACCATGTTTCACAGACCAGGATCCATGGCTTCACATCCACATAATACCCACGTATTGAATTTCAAAATGATTCCCTTGACTTCAATGTTGTACGGTGTCTGCACCATTAATAACCTAACAGACTCTTCAGGAAGCTGCACAACAGGACACTGGATGACCGGAGCATGCTATGAGAAACAATATCACCCTGAACTTAGCATTCACTATACATTGTATTTTCATTACATGAGGTACTTTGCTGTCTGTCTAAATCCTTTTTGCAGTTGAAACTGTTTTTCGCAGCCAAGGTGTCCTTCAATCATTTAGGGGAAAAATAAAAATGGAAAAGCTGCCTTGTTATTGTGAAAATGGTTAACTGCATGGCGTCTGTCTACATTGCCCAAGCAGCCTCACCTTAGTAGCAGAATGACAGCAGCCACTGCAATCACACTTATTATCCAGGCTTCAACAGAAATTAAAATGGCTGTTCAAGGCCCTGCTGAGCTGAAGTGCTTTTGCAATCGCAAACCACTTTTCTATGTGCATAGAGACAAAGACAAAAACTGTCACCTAGAGTATTAAAAAACGTTTGCATGGTAGGTGAGTGAAGCTCTCACAAGCCTCCAGCATACATACAATCTACATACAATCCACTTATACTGTATTAGCTCAGGTAATTCAGGTTAAGTTCCTAGCTCAAGAGTACAACAGCAGTGCCCCATCTGGGAAAAAATGTGGAGTTGCCACACTGCGGACCTGTAGCAGACATTCACTAAGCACCATGTTGATCACACCAGTTTACAGGGCCATCCAGACTTCGCATGTATAAGACATGTATAATGTGGAGTTCTAAAAGTACACAGCATAGTGGGCACCAAAAAGGCGGACAGGTCCGCACTAGGAATGGAGAATAGACAATACTCCAGGCATAAGACAAAACAAACAACCCCTAAAAACAGGGTGGACTCGAGAACCGAGTGAAAAGAAAATACCTCTCACTACAATATGAGTAAGCGATATACACAGAGGTAAGAAGACAAACGAAAGGTAAAACAGGAAAAGAAAAAACATCTCTCACTCTCAATACAGGAGAGTGCAGGAGAGAAAAGCAAAGAAAGTAACAAGCAATTTGCCTCAACAAGAACAGAGTACAAACCAAAACCGAGGGACATTACAGGCATTTAGCAGACACTCTTATCCAGAGCGACTTACACAGCATTTTTGCATTTATACATAGTATCCATTGATATATACAGAAGCAATGCAGGTGAAGTACCTTGCTCAAGGGTACAACGGCAGTGTCCAACCTGGGAATCGAACCTGCAACTTTTCGTTTACAAACCAAGTTCCTTAACCATTATACTACACTGCCGCCCTATAAACAGCAAATAAGAGAAAAACAATTCCAACTAAGGAACAACTCTAAGATGCTAAAAGCAAGTCCCTCATATCTCTTAAACTAGCTTAAAAGAGAAGAGGTTGCTTTGAATGTTGTACCATACCAACTTTGTTGTCAAATAGCAAAGACTGTCAATCTCGAAGTGCTGGAAGGCGGAAGTCCTGGGCTATTTATAACCGACAGGAAACCCAAAACAGGTGTGAAGAATAATAGCCGCGTGAGATCCAAACACGGAAACGGAGGTAGAAAAAATCCGATAGAGCGCCCGACGACACCAAAAAGAATAACGACCGCAGAACAGCCGAAGCTGCCAATAACCATGACAACATGAAGTTGCTACAAGCAATGAGGCATTACTCAATGAGAAATCTTAGAGTATGAAGAATGTAATATGTAATGTAATGTGCATATTTACTTCAGCTAACAAGGTTTTTTTTCAGAGGCAAACATTTCACTAGTGTTATTATATTACATTTTCCATTTCAAATATTATCCTGTGTATAAGATGCATAATAATGGTATACTGTTCCAAAATTAACTGTCAACCCCTTTCTGAAAGACATAATGCTTATGTTAAGTATAGAATGATACAATACATTTGGAAAGTAAGTTTAACTTAAAATTTGCTCATTCTTTTCAAATGCCTTGGGTATGCACTGCTTCCACAGCTTACATGGACCGCTCACCTCTGATATCCTGACATATATCTGCCCCAAGATTGTAGCCTACTGCATGTTTGTGGGTCAGATGAAGCCAAATAACTAAAGTAATAATAATAAGAAATGTTATTTGTGAACAAAAGAATGTCAGGCTCTGTAGGACCACATGGGTTTATATTCAAATACATAATAATAATAATGAAAACTCACCCATTGGTACCTGGCGGGCAATCAAACCCGGATCTCTTGCATGCGAAGCCTCAACACTGACCATTAGGCATAAGTAGCTTATTGACAATTGGTATGTGATATAGCGCTTTTGTCTGTGTATCCTGTGATACTCTGACGAGTCAAAGTCGTATGATGAGGCGTTGTCATTGATGTCGTTATCCAATAGGGAAAATTATTGTTTGAGGGTATGGATAATTTTTAATGATAAATTCAGCAGGAAAAAAAAGAATAGAAAGAAGATGAATAAGAAAAAAATAATAATAATAAAATAAGTTTGGGGCTTTATTGTGTGGATGTGTGAAGTTGTATCTGAATTCTGTGTGGTTACATGAGGTCAGAACATACAGAATTAATGTTTTTAAGGGCTGAGAGTCTGTGTTCATTGTGGTTATTTCTGTAGGTAACCCTGAACAGTGCCAAACTGTCAGTGCTGTATTGCTGATTTAATCCTAGTCACTTTCTTTGTTGGCAGTAAAGTAATAGACCGTGGACCAAAACCGAGAATCTGCATATTATTGGGACAAGTCTACATCATCAGTACCAGAGGTACATAATCATGAACTATTTGGTGATTCTTTCAAGGTATTACTTGTATGAAAAATTTTAAATGGTAATAGCATAAAACATGAACTGGATAACTAATTTGAAATGGTGCCGACACAAATGTGTTCAACCCAAAATGTTTTGGTATCCAAACTGATTGTTGATAATTAAAGTTCTCTAGATGACTGGTCCAATATAAGATGCATTCAAAGAATGTTTGAAGTGTAAAAAACTATTTAGTTGAACAAAGCTGTTTAAGAGAGAAATACTTAAGACCTGAGGTGTGCAATATATATATATATTAATACAAACTTTGCGATTAGACAGTGCTGATTGATTGCTTTGTTTGTGTCATTGTTGCCCTTAGCTGAACAAGATCTAGGATCTTTCAGCCAAGAATATGCGTAAATAGAAATTATCTCCTTGAGACAGGTATGGCGTAAAATGCATAACAAAAATACAATGTGTTTAACACTAATACATGTCAACAAAGCTCTCAAAGTTACTCTAAAAACAAAGGCTTTTAAAGGTTGTTTTTTTTACCAGAAATGCTACACTGACAAGGATAAACATAAATTAATTTCTGTAATAGACTGCCAGGATCCACATATCTTTATATAATTCTAACTGCAATGTGTCCTTATTTAAGTCATGGTATTGGTTTCGTTTAATGCACACTAATGGTGCTAGTTTTACAAATTCATGCAGTCAGTATTTTCTACCGACGTGCTGGGGAACCATTTGTATACAGACATTTGCAAATGTATTTATAAGCTAAATTTTCCCAACTAAGCACTTAATTTAATCTGAGTTAATTGAGTGCTGATCTAGATTTGGATAGTTATAAATGCTCATAAAAGTAATTTGTGAAAGACGCATCCTGCTTGATGTATTTATGCTAATACCCAGATTAAAGCAAAGGTGTTTTCTCAAGCTGCTAGCATAGACTGGTAATATGTCTGGCTTGTATGTTTTATTTAATTTTTTGGTTGGTACTTAACGACCTTAATAAATAAGAATGCAATTTTGATAAATTGGTAATTCTGATTTATACTTAAATTTAGAGAATTACATTGACTTTTGCCCTAGCACCAGGAGGCAGGCACAACAGTCTGTCACAAAATCTAAATCTGTCCATTTGCCTGAAAACAAGACCACTGAAAAGAAGAATTGAGAAATGATTTGATTTTGGCCTCCTTGATTCTTTTTCACCAGTCAAGCAATCTCATTTGAGATAAGATAAATGGTTGTTTCCAGCTTTGGATTTATATGCCAAACTGGTTGAATTGATTTTTCACTCATGGGATTGATTTACATGCTTTGTTTTTATTTTTTGTTTGTATATTTTGTATATGTCCTCTTAATAAAAACACACAAGTTTCCTGAGGCTGTGTCAGAATCAGAACCCTATCTACTGCTGTATACTGTGTACTATTCAGTATGCAACATGCAGAATTCTAAAATATTTTCCATGCTATTTTCCCAACCGTACTGTAGAAGTGTTGTAAGACGTCCTGCTCTTGCGCAGCCATGCCATGTGGTGTTGAAGTAAAGCGTCAGTGAAGCTGCGCCTCATTTTAAAAGTGAAGCTGCACGTCATATTTATGGGACCAAAATGTTAGTTTACTTTCTGAAAAGTATGCTCCTGAATACACTCGGTGAAACCCAGGAAATAAGTACATCATCCGGGGGTTTTAAGTGCACTATATTTAGAGAACATTTCCCCTACTTAACAGTTTTCTCATCCAGTGTATTCAAGCACACTCAATATTATCAAATGGCTGAACTCTTTCCTGAGCAATGATGGCTGTATGTGTTTCCTTGGTGGCTATGTTGCTTTAAGAAGCCAGCTGGCAGTTTGATCCTGGTTTGGCTTTTCTGGACCACATGGTGTTGCAGACACTGGCTTTCATTTTGCCCATGCAAGATGTCTTGGATTTGGCCTCTGTGGCAGACAGATTATGCAACACTGGCAGGAATTTTGAAATCAGCCTTTCAACATGGGAGGATAATGCAGGCGTTTACTGGCGCCATCCAAATCTATTCATTTATCAGTGGTCCAGTTTGCAGGCAGGCAAGCAGAAAGACGCTACCGCGGTGACAGGCTTTGTTGCCTGGCTGCATAGTATGGTTGTAGATTCGATTTCCGGATGGGGCACTGCCCTTGGCTACTTGAACAAGGTACTTAACCTGACTATGATCAGTATATATTAGTCCCTCTAGGATTTAGCGATGTCGCGATTGCAAATATTAACGCAAAATCAACGAAACTCCGCGAAAGTTGCGAGAGCTTGCATTGTTTTCCAATCACTGCAACTTTCCCGCGAAAAATTGTCAAATCGCTGCGTTAAGACCGCGGCTCAAAGAACACAAATGATTTCAAACACAAATAGGCAACTTACAAAATATTTTTTATTAGCAAGTCTGGTATTACCCCAAATCCCCTGCGAAATCATGATGTTTCTGTTTCTAACCAATCACAGTTGGTTAGTTTTTCCGGAGAAGCGAAGAGTGATGGAGAATTTTCTTCAAAATTGAATTATTAACCTATCATCATTAATAGAATATATTATTTACAATATGTCTTCGGCTTTTTAGCGGGGGGTGGGTGCTCGGTTACCTCCTGTTACAGATTCCTGTTCTGGCTGTGCCTGTTGTTCGTCTAAGTCGGAATCAGTGAAAAACGTGTCGATACGCTTCATTATTCTTCATGTTTTGTGACCGGCAATGATGACCTACAACCTGAACGCTGTAGGTTGCTACTTTGCTACTATACGCGTGAGAGAAAAAAAAGAAATGCCGCCAGTCGGTAGTTCAAAAGAGGATAATAAATAATCAAACAAAATCGGCCAACTGTTTGACCAAAATATGGTTTTAGAATTTAAATAATAATAATAATAATAATAATAATAATAATAATAATAATAATAATAAAATAAAAAAACACCCACAAAAGTCAAGTGGCAGCAATTTTTTTTTTGTGGCACTGAACAGATTTACGGTCACAAATGTCACCAAATCTGTATGTGAATTAATCTCTATGGGAATTGTGGGGTGAGACTAGATTTAGCTGACCATTTAGCCAACCATGTGTTCCATACTGTTCCAGTATAATTCACAGCTAAATATATACCCACCCCCCAATTCCCATAGAGATCCATTCAAATGCTGAGAGGTTATAGTATCACTTGTAGGAGTACCAGAATATAAGATATCAAGAGTCTTTTGATGTTGTTGGGTCACAGACATCAGGAAGTCATGGCATGCAAAGGATATGCGATCAAATATTAAAAATGATTACTTTATTCTATATAAATGCAGGGATGCCAATAATTGTGGCACTAGTGGTTTTCTTAAAAATAATAATTTCTTGATGAGGGATATTTATTTTTCATAATACATTTACTTCGATTAAAGATTCAATTTTTCTATTTTTTTCAGTGTGAGATTAAGTTAAATCACAAAAGGTGAATTTTTTATAACCCTTTTTACTCATCTTTATCAGGGGTGCCAATAATAGTGGAGGGTACTGTATATACATTGCTCAAAGAAATTAAGGCAACACTTAATCAACACAGTATAACACCAAGTCAATTAAACTTATGGAATATCGATCTGTCTAGTTAGGAAGCGTAAACGATTGTGAATCAATTTCACCTGCTTTGGTGCAAATGAAAGTGACTACAGATGGACAGGAGAGGCAACAGCAAGACAACCAACAATGGTTTTGCAGGTGGTGGCCACAGACCATTTCTCTCTCTTTATCCTTCCTGACTGATTTTTCTCAAATTTTGCTAGTGCCCTAGCTAGTGTCACTACTGGTAGCATGAGGCGGTACCTGCAGCCCATTCAGGTTGCACAGGTAGTCCAGCTCCTCCAGGATGGCACATCCATATACGTACCGTCGCAAGAAGGTTTGCTGTGTCTCCCAGCACAGTCTCAAGAGCGTGGCGGAGATACTGGGAGATGGGCCATTACACGAGGAGAGCTGGACAGGGCCGTAGAAGGGCAACAACCCATCGGCAGGACCGGTATCTGCTCCTTTCTGCGAGAAGGAACAGGAGAAGCACTGCCAGAGCCCTACAAAATGACCTCCAGCGGGCTACTCGTGTGCATGTTTCTGACCAAACTGTCAGAAACAGACAACATGAGGGTGGCATGAGGGCCCGACATCTGGTATTGGGACCTGTGCTCACAGCCCAGCACCGTGCAGCACGATTGGCATTTGCCAGAGAACACCAGAATTGGCAGGTTCGCCATTGGCGCCCCGTTCTCTTCACAGATGAGAGCAGGTTCACACTGAGCACATGGGACAGACGTAAAAGAGTCGGGAGACGCCGTGGCGAACGTTACGCTGCCTGCAACATCATCCAGCATGACCGGTTTGGTTTAATTGATTTGGTGTTATACTGTGATGATTAAGTGTTCTCTTAATGTTTTTGAGCAGTGTATATAATTTGTGGGACTAAATGCACAGGCATTTTGATGAAAAGACACTGGCTAAATCACGTGGAACACAACGCTAACTTTCACCATTCTCTCAGCCCTTAAAAAAACATTAACTTCTGTACATTCTAACCACACACAATTCAGATACAATTTCACACATCCACTCAATAAAGCATCAAACTTGGGTTTTTTCTCATTATTATTTGTCTTGTTCTTCTTCCTGCCAATGTCATCATCATAAATGCTCCCTGCCCTCAAAGAATAATTCTCCCCATTGGATAACAACATTTGATCTTGCAATGACAACGTCTGATCAAAGTCGTCTCATCAAGGTACACAATCGCAGGATACAGAGGCCGAATGCTTACCCCTTCGCACAGACCCCCCCCCCCCCTAGTGGCTATGGTGCCGGCGCCATGAGATTGCGCAACTGAGACATTCATCGCTCCTGAGTGGAAACAACAAACTCTATATTTTTGCTTTATTAGTGCACGATTCGTGACACCTCTGCCGAATACAGTTTCCACTACTGTCGCGTAGCTAGTCCATTTATAAATCAGCCCCCCACCCATTGTCACCTGCAACTATACCTACCCATGCGTGACACAGTGGACAATCACGTCTATATGTGAGTTCATAAAAATAGTAATCAGAGCATGCTCGTCCTCAATACAGTGGGCCAAACTCCTCTGATCACTGTCTCTATTGTGATTTAAAAGGGGATTAGAACTAAGATTAGAGGGTTTCTGTAACCACCAAGGGCAGATATCAAAGGCAGATATCACATAAGTCCAGCTCCAAAATTACCTTTGAGAATGGTCTTTTGAGTTTGTATTGTCTTAATCTTTTTAGCTGTGTGTCTTAATCTATGTATGTATTCCTGCTGTCTTGGCCAGGTCTCTTATCTGTTGAAGAAAAGCATTCTCTCTCTCTCTCTCTCTCTCTCTCTCTCTCTCTCTCTCTCTCTCTCTCTCTCTCTCTCTCTCTCTCTCTCTCTCTCTCTCTCTCTCTCTCTCAAATTCAAATTGCTTTATTGGCAGGAAATACAGATGTAAATATTGCCAAAGCATACTTCAATTCTTCAAATTGCATATGTACAGTAAAATAATAATATAAATAAGAACAACACAATAACAATAACAATGTTAAAGATAAATAAACATTAAATCAACAGTATCAAGAGTCTCTCCTGTATGAGTGGATGGTCACTCAGTGTCCCTCAGGTTATGACAGGCTAAAATATATTGTCCCGCAATTGGGGCTGTTGGTCCTTCTCCTAATAGGATTGCACATTTCTCATTTTTTGGTAGGAAATTGAAGTTCTGTATGATTTTAGAAAATTTGGGGAAATATTATTTTCTTATTTTTGTGTATTTTGGGCAGTTAAGCAAGAAGTGCATCTCTGTCTCTACCTCTCTACCTCTCTCTCTCTCTCCACTGTGCTGTCCAATACATCTGGAAAAAACCAATACAATACATCTGGCGAAGGGGTGAAAATGTGAGGTAAATTGAATGAGAGAAGAGGCCTGTCTACCACAGATTTCATGTCAATCGAGTGAATTGTTATATCCACTGAAGTATATCAGAAGGAGAATAAATATATAGCCGATATAAAGAACTAATCTGAAGAAGGCTGATCGTTACTGGGGGAAATGCGCGTGAGGGTGTGAGTGTGTGTGTCTGTGTGTATCTGTCTGTTTGTGTGTGTGTGTGTGTGTGTGTGTGTGTGTGTGTGTGTGAGGGAGATGACCAGGAGTGTCATGTTTAGCCCTAACATCTCGCTATTTATCAAGAATACACAATTACATATCAAAATGAATGCACCTCCTTTATATTATGCAGAACTACTTCTTCAACAACTTATAGTAACAGGGACATGAAATGTTCAGGGGCTATTTACACAACATCAAATAGACATCACTTTTGTGGTGTTGCGTGTCAGTGCACGCAATATTCAATTGCCCATTGTCTTTCAAATGCGTGCTTCCAGTATTTGTACGATGATCAACGAAACTATAGCATTCTAACACAATTGACAGACACAAGATATGACCTAGAACAGCCCTTATGGTCTGACAGTTGCTGGCTTGATGGAATGGTGTTTGATCCTGAAAATCAAACAAATACATGATTTAATGTGACCAAAAGAATTCCCTTGCAATCGTAACATGTAGTGCCGAAAATGTTTCGGTAAACTTCAAAGCCACGCTATAACAAAGAGAAACTGAAGGCCGTGGATGTTACAGAACCCCAGTTTTACTCATATTTTATTTAGATTATATTATAATGGAATTATTTATACATATTACTGATTCCAAAGGATATGAGGAAAGTCTCACATTTTTTCATTAAATATTTCAAAGCATCTGGGCAATAAAAGGTTGAAACACCTGTTTGAAATATCATGCACTTTTCCCCATCATAATATATGTTGTTCCAGTGCATAGCATTGCAAGTTGAATATAAATGTCAATGTAACAGCCCTTATAAGTTTTGCATCACCAAAACTATGACTGGCACCCTCATTTATGTAAAGACCCACTTGACCATTGCATGCAGCTGCATTGTGATATCACTGTATTATGATGCCAGTTTCCTGGTTCTACAGAGTCCACAATTTTCACAGATGTCTTTATATAGCAGCTGTATTAATACACAATGCACAATTCAGTCGTGCTAGTACTCACCCAGTCCCTGTATTCAATAAAACCCTCAACCTGAGTTGGAATAAAAGATAGACATCTGTTCATCATTATTTTTGAAAATGCATTATATTACTTGACGAATGCAGCATTCAAATAAATGCTGTAAATAATGCATTAATACAATCATAAATTGTTTTATTTATTGTGACATGGGGCGACGGCTACCATTTTACAGAAAATAAAGTCATAACAAAAGCTAGCATTGCATACAGAGCACCCCAGTTCACATATGTAATTCTCCATCTCATTTCATATCAAAATTTGTTGTTCAACGGTAACATGTCTAATGCCTTTTTAGCTGTTTTGGGGTGTTGGAAGTGTATATAGACAGTTTTAAAGAAATGTTTTTAAAAAACTCTCTATAAGAAACTATACAGCACAGAGAGTTTGCCACTTTTCAGGGTTCTTGTTCTTCTTGCCGCTTTCATCATCAAAAATGATCCATGCCCTCAAAGAATATTTTTTCTCACTGGATAACAACATCTGATCTGCCAATGAGAACATCTGATCAAACTAGTCTGATCTCACAGTACACTATCGCTACATGCTTAAGACGCTGTCTCACTGCCTCACAAAACGTGAAGAAGGAACGTTACAACAATAATCTGTGCCCTTCACTTTTGGAAAACTTAAAAAATTTAAAAATATTTGTTCCCAAGGTTAACAAGCACCCCACACAACAGCCGGAGCCAAATGTTTGTCTGCTTGTTACCATCAGGACCAATAAAGGGGTACAAAACACAAAAATAAATAAAAATTAAACAGGAACTAATTCCTGACAGCTTAACAACTAACTGAAATCTACCCAGGAAAAAACAGGGTAAACTCGAATACACGAGTAAAATATAAATCTCCCAAACTCAATACTAGAGACCCAATCAGGAGACTTAGAAAGGCAAAAAAATAACACCTTCGGAACGTTACTCTACAACGTCCGATAAAAGTTGAAACAAAACAAAATCACCAAAAGAAAACACTGTCTCGTAAAGAACAGCACAAAATAAATAGCACAGAACGCTAACAGGAGGAAACACAATCCTATACCTGAATAAGCTAAAAGCAAGCCCCTCGTGAACATAAGCAAGTTAATATCACAAGGTCGCTTAAACCTGGCTACACCTGGCTCAATGTACAAATGAATGACAAAGAAGCACCGGGGAAGCGGAAGTGAGGAACTTAAACACCCCGCAGGTAGCAGCACAGGTTAACTGAATAAGGAGCACGGGGAAGCAAAACCCCAGACCGGAATGTGGAAAAAATCAGATAGATTCTCTATCGGGAACACAGGACAAAAATCACAGCGGGAAAAAAAAACAATAACCCACGAACCATGACACTGGGAAATATTTAAAAATGCACCTGACGTTGCGCCTCTTGACGTAGGCTACGTTGTGTAGCCTAATTGGCAAAAACAATATCTGAATAAGTCGATTTAAGTAGATTTTTCATTAGACACCGCTATTAGTTGCTCATCAGCCTAAATGGAATGAAACGTGTTAAAATTATTCAATCAGAAAATAGCCTCGGTATAAGGACTTATTGGAGACAGCCATATGAAAATAATTACGCATCACCAGTCATGTTGTATAAAAGATGCAAAAATGTAACCTTTTTCCATTTCGTTCTACGAATGGGCGATCTAGTTTTATTAGAAGAACTAGCAAACGCCGCACTCTGAAGCCACCAGTTGAAAAATCACTGGGGGGAGCGAATTGCTGTCACTGTATTCCAACCCCCCTTCCAGGGCAACGTTGCCAATAATATCCCCATCCTCTCGTCTCCAAGTGAGAGCTCCGGGATACTCATTGCTCCACATGTACTTTTTTGTGAAGGGTTATTTTCTTTTTCGCTGGAAACTTCGTATCCAACAGTTTTGTTTTTTCTCAGCTGTTGCTCGCTATTCTGAGGAAGCACTACTTACAGCCCTGCTTTTCCTCTGTGGCTTTTGAGCTTGGCTGCACTCAACAAACGCCCCCAAAATGCACACTTTATTTTAATGTACTTCATTCAAAATAATTTTAATTATGCTCTCACGGAAAGATTCTTCAACTTTGCTTTCCTGTTGCCCGCCATGGCCTATAATACTGAGAAAACCACATTGGCATGTGCTTTCTAAGAGGTGGACTTGCCAAATATGGTAGGAAATGGGCATATGGGTGTGGTAATGTGCACCTGATACCTAATATATAATCAAGTCAACCTACAAACACATTTACACATTTAAACAGTGGTTCACGCAGGTTTGATGAATCACACGCAAGTTGTTAACCTCAAATATCCACTCATTTTTACAACCATATTGATAGAAGATAAAAGCCTTATTTTTCTGTCCATACTTAGTCCACTCCACTAAATGTAAGTATGCCATGTGGGGGCAAAGATTGCCTCTTAAAAAAGCTTACTGACTAGCTGATGCTTAGAAAATGGCAGATAGCAAATGTGCTATTTGAATGATATGTGCGATCTGAGATTTTTCACTAGCAATTATCAGATATTATTTAGTTTTGTAATTTAAATAAATAATCATTTTTTCCCCAAATCTATGTTAAAAAGCATCAAAAAGAATGGACAAGGACACACACACAGACTCCATTCAGGCCAGGGGCAGAGCTAGCCTTTCAGACATATGGGTGTAAAGCAGGTTGCGAGCAATACATGTGTTTAACTAAGTCCAGTTAACGTTAAACAGCGATATAATAGGCTACAACTTACATTTTCCATGCACGCACCATATTGCACTGTTCATGGCTTTACAACAAACTAACCCAAACAGTCACACTGTAATTTACTACTTTTCAAATTGCTCTGAGTTTTCCATTGCCCTGGAACCTGTCCCAGTAGGCTAAAGCAGGGGTTCCCAAACTTTTCCATGCCAAGGACCCCCAAATAGTTGTCGCCTCTGGCTGGGGCCCCCCTATTGCGAAATGGCTTTAAAAAAATTGTTTTTTAAATTGCACTGGCAAATACACAACACAATACTTTTGACCCTATTTTGATTCCATAATCGGGCCGTTAGCAGCTCAACGTAACGCTTTGACTGACAGGCAGACGGTTAGTTATTGGCTGCGATTGAAAGAAGGGCATGGCAAAGACCTAATTTCGATATGAAAGGATTTATAACAATTTATATCTTATTTTAAACCGGCACAGTAATCTTATGAATTTAATTTTTTTTTTTTTTTGCATTTTCCATTTTCCTCTCCCTTCCAATTGGCCCCCCTGGCGCCCCCTGGCGGCCCCCCGTTGGGCCGCGGCCCCCACTTTGAAAACCCCTGGGCTAAAGTCCCTGTACGTAGCCTATTAATAATGACTGACAGGCAGCTTAACCAATAGTGGCGTACAAGAGGGTGTGAGAAGGCGGGGCAAAGGGGGCGAATGGAGCTTTGTTTATGAAAATACTGAACAAATCGCCTCCCGTATTGATTCAATACGGAACGCAACATTTAATTCTCAACTACGGGACGATTCCATACGGGTCTGGTGGCTAACCATGTGTGTTCATATGGGTGTGCCGCAGCCACGCCACCCCCACTAATTCCACTGTAGATTCAGGCTAAAAGTGAACCTAGAGTAATTCTAGAAGATTTAAATCCTATAATTGGCTGAAATGGACTCTTCTCCTCATTACAGGCCTTGTGTTATTATTTGTTCTTTTTTTGTGTGTCTAAAGGCCACCTCCACTCTGCAGGCGACATTTTGAAATGTTTTGACCTGATTCCATAGAGCTTTACAGTTTTAATTGGATGGTGTCAGGCAAGGCCGTAACTTAAAGCAGCCTTCTGCCAGCTGGTGCCAATGCAAAGATGCAAATCAGTGGAAATATGAAGCTGGACCTTTTCCAAGTGAATGCATAAATTAATAAACAAACAGCTGAGGGGGAGTTATTGATCTCGCCGGCAAACACTTTCAGGGTTGTTGCACGCGGCAACTGCCCCAACAACGCCACTATTGAAAGCAATAAAAACCAGGTTATTCTTGGACCATAAATCTCTTTCTTCGACCCCATGAGTTATTTATTGCTGACAGGATTTTGCCAGCGATGGAATGAATGCCTCACCATAGACTAAAGCAGTTTCAAAGTGAATTTCCTGCAGTCAGCTAAAGTGGCCTTTGCATAAAGCCCTTTGGGAAACAATGGGATTATAGAAAGAGGACCAAACAATTGACAGACGCATAACCGACTCTAAATTTTAATTTGAGGTATTGACAACACATTGTATTAAAAACATTAATATCCATTAAAGTCCAGAAAATATGACTTTTGTTTCAGTTGTCTGAGTGACCATAAGCTCTAGAATGGCTGCTGTATGCAGATCTTGTGCAGGATTTTGCTTTTCAAGCTCATTTGCAGTGTGCACATGTAGCACCATCAGCCGTAATATTATGTGGAGACTTTGGTGATTACCACAGATTGGGCAGTATTTGGAGAGCATTTTACTGGAAAAGATGACTTGTTTGTATTGTGTATTAGGATATTGTGTATTAGGATATTGGGATGGCATTTATGTCTCCCACAGATACGGCAGGTACACAATCTGCCAAGTTTTCAGGATGGTGGGGCATGGCGCAACTTATCGCAATTCATGGGTTTCTGTACATTGCATTTCTGCTGACACTAGTTAAGCTTGCACACACATAAAGACCACATTCTCTTCAGATGCCAAGATGAAGAAAGGGCCAATTTGAAGAAAGGGCACTGGGCCAAGTTGCATGAACAAATGTAGTCACACCGCTTTGGAAAAGCACTCATTCAGCTTGTGTGGAACACATTGCTGTATTGTTTTTGCACAAAGACCGATTGAGAATTATACAGATGTATAGTGTATGTTCATGTGATTAACTTGGCTTTTTTCATGTTGAAACACACATGCTTTGAGAGCGCATTGCTGCCATTCATGTACAGTAAGTGGGGTTTTCAACCTAATATGATCCATGTTAATCCTAGGTCAATATATACATTATCAGACACATTACTATTGACTATATACATTAGTCGTTTACCAGAGCATCTTGCAATGAAAGAGAACATATACAGACGTGCTCAAATTTGTTGGTACCCCTGGTAAAGATGAGTGAAAAGGGTTATAAAAAATTCACCGTTTGGTGAATTAGCTTAATCTCACACTGAACAAATTAGAAAAATCAATTTTTTAATTGACGTTCATTTATTTTGAGAAATAAAATCCCTCATCAAGAAATAATTATTTTTAACAAAACCATGTTGGCCACAATTATTGGCACCCCTGCATTTATATATAGAATAAAGTATTCATTTTTAATATTTGGTCGCATATCCTATGCATGCCATGACTTCCTGATGTCTGTGACCCAACAACATCAAAAGACTTCATATGAAAATTATATTTAAAATAGATAAACCGATATAGTGATGTTGATAAAGTACATATGCTGTAATGTGACATACCCAATGGACTTGAGTGGAAAAAATACAGTGAATTTTATATGGTTATCAAACACCAATAGAGCTAGACGTGGGCAGACTTGTGAGATAAAAACAAAGAAGGGATAACATATAAAGACAATCAACGTAGTCTCGAAGGGTCGGTTTTTAGACATCTGTCAAACAGCCAGTGCAGCTGCCTTCCTGAGTGTTTGGAGAAGGTCATTCTAGTATCAGGGGACGAGGGCAGAGAAGAGCCAGGAGCCGTGAGGAGCTGCCGGACACTCATGGGGCAGCCAGCTGGTGAGAGAATGCTGAATGAAGAGGTCTGTTGGTGTAAACATTAGGAAGGGGGAATGCCATTTTCAGCTTGGTATGCCAGCATCAGTGATATGAACTGAATGTGCGCAGCCACCAGATGTGTACCACTCCATGGGGAACCCTGTGCCGAGAAAAGCAGGTGTTCTGAAAGAGTACTCATCAGTTTAACAATGGTATGGCATGCCATGAGTAGAGAACTGGAACAAGTGATAGTGTAATGAGAGGAGAGGATCAAGTACCGAGCCATGTGGGATACTGGTCCTGGTAGGAACGGTTAGCAGGATATCAGGCAAACTGTGCAAGAGCCAAGCCTTCTGGTAGCTTCTGTGAGGGATGAGAGACAGATCTGGCGGTTGCCGATGTCACACGCAGCAGGTAAGTCGAGAACGATGAGAACAGAAGTGTGTGAGGAGGCTCTGACTGCAAGGAGAGCAATCTCATTGGAGCAGTCAGAATTGAAACCAATACATATTGAGTAAAATGTGTAATATTAAGTATATGTACAACAAAAAAGCTATTTTTTTATTAGTTTGTTATACATTTCCATTTTTACATTGAAAGGTGCTACATGCAATCTTATTATTTTTTTTTATTTTGGTACACATACTGCATGTGGTACAGTATCACTATATTGTGGCAGGCATAAGGTTTATATTATGGGTAATGTATATTGCCTATTCAAGCAAGATGTAATGTGTAAAAATATAAGTGTTAACTATTTTATTTATGTCAAGATACCTTTTTTTGACTTGTAAATTAACCGATGGAATACTCCCTGTACATTCAAATAAAGCTTTGTTGATCCATTCTCACTGCGACTGACATATTGAGCCACAGAACAGAAGTTTACTAAGTGCAGATCTGGGTTATGGATGGAATTACAATGCGGAAAATTAAGAAAGAAATATTCTACTTCCATTGCCCTCCACAGGCATATAGTGAAGTTCACCTTAACTCTCACAATGGCTGTAAAATACATTCTGGGGCTGTTTGAAAAGTATCAGACAATCTGATTTGTTCCAAATGATGGTCGAGGGGAAAATCACATAATCGGGCCTTTGATCGTCCTCCTACTCCAGACTTGTGGAAAAAGCCCTGGTGGATTCATCCGACCGCTCTAAGAGCAAACCCCATAAAACAAATTGCTCTGTGGAATTATATCAACAGCATTGATTGCCTTCTTTCATCTTGGAAAAAATGTGAACTCTGCTGAGACAGCACAAACCCATGAAACCACCCAAGGCAATTTTCATAACTTGACCGGTTGAAGGTAACCCCTTGTTATGTTGAATACCAACCTTATTTTCACCACATTTAAGCGGCTGTTGCATTTTGTGTTTTGATTTCAGTCACCACCACAGTTAACAAAAATTAAGGAAAAAGATTCAATAAAATCTCAGTCATTTATAGATTTAATTCTCCCTCACACACCCTCCATGTTGAGTGGTCTATTGGTAAAGTCTGCTGCATTTTTTCTTATGTTGCAAATACACCAATTATTTAATTGTGTGCGTGTCACAGAGATTGAGAAAGGGAACTAGACTCATAAGTATATCTAGGTGTTTAAATGGTAATAATAACCCCCAGTGCTCTAGTCAAATGAATGCTTATTTCTTGGTTTCTCTACTGAACAATTATTGGCTTCAGTCACTCTCGGAGTTGAAAGGATCATGAAACATGTACTTTTCCATCAGGCATTGAAAGACCTGCCCCAGTTTCAGACAAAGACTTCATTTTCCAAGTGGTCCAACTGTCTCCCGCTTTTAAGATATTCAAATTAGAATGATTTTACTCAGTAAGTCTACTAATTGTCCTAAAAACTGTAACTTGTTTCCTATTACACACAATTGTTCTGTCATATTGGAGTATAAATGGTGTTGCAAAAAAGTTTTTCATGGCACTGTAAAGCAAAACCTTGCAATAAGTTGAATGAGCCAGATAACGATTAATTTAAATAAAAAATGTAAATAGGAATAAAAGGTTTTCCACATTTAGTTAATTTTCCTTAAAATTACCTTGTTAAAGTGCTTTTAGAAGTTAAATAAATAAAGAAGTACCACCTTGTAAAAAAATATTTGAATGATCTCCACCAATGCAATACCATGCAATGTGCAATTGCAAGTTACACACAGAATGAAGAGTGGAACTAGATGCATGTGGTCAATAAGAATTAAAAGCAGCAGTGGTCAACCAAACACATATAATGCAATCACAGCAGGACTCCCCAGAGGCTGAGGGTAAAAAGTATTTCTAAGCCCATTTCTGGCCTGACGAAGACAGCAACCTAAAATAAAGATTAATTATTTGGAGACGGTTGCCACCAGTTTCCATTTTCAAAGGGATTTATGCTAACTTTGTGACCAAAGGTCACACGGATAATTTGTCTAGCGCGAATGAGGGAATTGATTCTCCCACCCTGAAAATCCTGGGTAAATCTCAACATATCAATAAAAATGGCATTCAAACTCATTTGATCACTATGAGAAAGTGAAAAAGGCTCCTTCGTAACATATGCATGCTCAGTCACATGAGATTAGTTCTGTGTATCCAGGGGGATGCATGTATTAGTGAGGAATAAGTGAACACTGAGAAAAGACAAATTAAAGAACGGTGCCTGATCCCCTTTGCAATTCTTTCCCAGGCACCCAAATCCTGCCTAATCAGCTCTTAGAATCAAGGTGCCTCATCAATATGACTGTCTACATATTTACACAGTGTAATTCATGGAGACAGATGGATATGGCTCTTAGAAAAAAAATGTTAAAGAAAAAAAATAGACCAGGGTACGAAGTGAGACTTGCTCTTTAGACAAAAAACAGTGGGATGACTAATTTCACCTGTCACTTCAGACACTTTTTTCCTTCTGAAAAACAATGTGGAAGAAATATATCATCAGCTCTAGTTCTATTGGTTATTTTTCATCAATAATCCATCCCTTTTGTGTCTCTATTAAATGTTAATGGCTGCTCAGGAATAACAATGGTCAAGATTAAAACTTGGGGCTCAAAAGAATGTTACTAATGAGATGTATCTTTTTTTTAACAATCCTAATTAATAATATGCAATATTATGAATCATGGTCAGCCAGAGCGGTATTGACAAGCAACTGTGAATGTTCTCTGTAGGTGAAACATTGTGCTCTGCTATTATGCTTTTTTCATGGTGAGTACTTTGTATCTTAATAGAACAACAGTCTGAGAGAATTCATTAGTGCCCTAATTGCAAATTAAAGAGCAACAGCAGCAGTATGTCTATTTGCTCAGCGATATTGATATTGCCAAATATTTTGATTTCTTGATAGAGTCCCTAGGAGAAATTCCTACACATGCCTGGACTGATGTGTTAATCTTGAAAACAATGTTTAATGTAGATGGAATGCAGCTGCAGACTGACAACTGCTCTGGGGAACAGTAGCGTACCACAGAAGAACAGAGACATTTACTGAGTTGTCACAATAACGCTCACATTACATAATAATTATTTCTTCAGCATATACTCTTGCTTCATATATTCTAGATATTGGAAACAGGCTAAGTTCCTGCACCTGACTTCAAAAGCCCCATCATCTCTTTTTTTTCTTTTCCAACAAACTGACACATTTCTCACAGTGAACCCCCAGCCATTGTAATGAACCTCCCTGCATGATTTAAATGTATCTGAGTATCAGCAGTTTGGGACTTTGGTGCATGTAATACCCAGAAATACGGCTGGGCTCATGTTTTCTCCGGGTTTCTACTAATTAACCACAGCACCTCTTACAAGCTTTGAAGGCAGGGAAAGTTTTGCTTTATACTGATGTGCAGAAATAGACCAAAGCAGACAGATTTTGTGGTGAGCTGCAGGCTATAACTAACTGGAGCAGCAGACGTCAGGAGCCATCCGCATGGCTTTACGTGATTGTTACAAAGATCCTTTTGCTTCAATACCCATTTGCTTTGTGTCAGTGATCCAAAAAACAAATGGCTGGGAATCTTCTGTTGGTGTTATTGTTCTAAATATTTATTGTTTTTTTGCCTCAGACTAAAAGCATTGCTTATGCAATCTACGGCATGGCTAAAATGAGAACCACCGCATTGAATTCAACCACTACATTTAATTATAATACTCAGTTTCATTGTTAGCCTTTTTTGTGCTGGTCTTGGTAATTCACAAAAAAGCTCTCTGGGGATACCAATATTATCTTTCTACTCCAAATATTAAGTGAGAGAGGTTAATTTAAATCTTGACTGTCACCAAACCATGTTTTTGATTTATTCAAATAAATCAGAGCTGTAGCGATCCATCAAGTTCTTTACAGAATGTTCATTCAGACATAACTCAACATGTGGGCTGAGTATTAATGTTATCTTGGACTATGTGCGAAATATAGGCAATTCGCTGTATTTGTACCTTGTGTTTTAAACTGGTTGACATACCGTTAGACAAACATGAGTAAAAGCTTTGAATTGGATGGCTTATATATTTGTCACGTGATGACGGGTGCCCCATTGTGACCAGGTTTGTCTTGGGGGTGTGAAAGAGCAGGCTGTTGCTTGACCTCAGGCGATGGGAGGTGTTTGAGTCAAAAAATATTCTGCTATGAGCTTGGCCCACTCATTCAGCCATACAGATAACTTTTAGTCATGTCATGGCTTATTTAGCAATATTAACAGTATTTTGATTGGATTTTTTTAAGTTTTCAAGATTATTTAATAAACGTAGGCTCACTGCTTATAATTTACAAAAGAGAAAACATTAAACCAGATGTTGAATTTAAATTACCATAGAGAGAGAGAGACCTATAAGCCAGACCTTGCCAGAACATTCCAATTTCAGTACAGCAGGAACAAAAGAAAAGCCAACTATAAAAACTCAGATCTTGTGAGTTTACACAACCAAGGTAAAAACTTCTCCAGAAACTGCTGCAGGGCCAAACTGAAACTCCACAGAACTTCACAGCTCCAAAGCTCCAAACTTAGCCAAAAAAAACTCTGCCTTCAGCCCCCCCCCCCCATAAATACCTTTCTCAACAAGCATTGAGAATGTGTGCCCCGATTGGATGATGCCGAGGTAAGGTTTGGAAGAAGTGGGGTGCGTGATCAGACTCCTTTATGACAAGGACTGGCTTATCTGAAACCTGACAATTTACTTATTAATTTGTGTGTTGTTGAAACCATGATATTATTATTAAAAGATGCAGGGTTTTAACCTCTTTGTAAGAAGTCCAAACACATGTATTCTAGCAGGTAATTCCATTACCTGTGAATTATCTCAGTTAATTCTCTCAGTTGGAATTCCATTCCAACTATTGAATACTTCTTCAAAAAGGGACATTTACTCTTTTTATTGATAATAATAATAATAATAATAATAATAATGAAAATAATAAAAATAATAATAATAATAATAATAATAATAATAATAATAATAATAATACGTTAAGCTTATATTGTGCCATTCATTCAGACCAATCTCAAGGAGCTACAGAGTAAATAAATATATTTTTTAAACTGAAAGAAAGGCACAGTAGCCAAGGGTCTACTGAAAGTAGACATTCCTGATGAGGAAGGTGCTCGGGAGTGTGTTCCACAGACGAGGAGCGGCTGAACAGAAGGAATGGTCCCCCATTGTTACCAGGTTTGTCTTGTGGGTGTGAAGGAGCAGGCTGTTGCTTGACCTCAGACAGCGGGAGGGGTTTCAGGGTGTGAGAAGTTATTTGAGGTAGATGGGGGCGTTTCCATAATTGCATTTGAAAGTCAAGAGAAGGGTCTTGAATTCGATCCTGTAGGAGACAGGGAGCCAGTGGAGGGATGCGAGAATGGGGGTGATGTGGTGGCGCTTCCGCACTCTCATCAGGATGGCTGCACTGTTTTGCATATACTGTAGCTTTTTAATGCTACAGTCAGGGATCCCAATGAGAAGTGCGTTGCAGTAGTCCAGTCTTGAGGAGACAAAGGCGTGGGTGAGCTTTTCTGTGTCCAATAGTGAGAGAGTGGGGCAGAGTTTGGCAATGTTCTTGAGGTGATAAAAGGAGGTCTTGCACAGGTGCTTGATGTGGTTATCATATGTGAGGGAGGGGTCCAGTTTTATGCCGAGGTTTGAGACTGAGGAGGAGAGAGGAATGGTTTGTCCGGTAATGGCGAGGTGGGTTATGGGGGAGTGCAGGATCTGGTGGGGGGTACCAACAAGGAGGGCCTCGGTTTTGGTGCCGTTTAGTTCCAGGATGTTTTGCTTCATCCAGGCCCTTATCTCCACAAGACAGGTGCTGAGATGGGTGCATGTAACAGAGGGGCAGTTTTGATGTAGACAGTTCTCATTTTCACGGTCTCATATTACGCAAGCTGTATAAATAACGCATGAGGGAGAGAAAATTCCCCAAGCTGATATTTTAAAAAATTCACATCTGAAATGCAGTTGGTCTTGCTGGCTACAGATAATAAGTTAAGTAAGTACATTTTTCTACTCGAGCACTGTCTTTCCCATATGATTGATAGACCCATTGTTATTTTCGCATTTTGAGTGTATTTCACATACTGTAGTGCAATCGTTAATTGTATTTTTGATGTAGCCTACCGATTTCCATTGAAAATAGAACATTTGGCAGCATTTTGCAGATGGTGGAATACTATTTTATTTTCATGTTATGATACATAATATAGGTTATGGCGTATATTGGCTACTTGTCACTTATGGAATGGCAACTGCTCGTTCCAATTTTCTGTGCGCTGATATGTGGTAGATTAAGGTAAAGATTTCCCTTAATCAAAATGACTAAAAATATTTAAAAAACTACAGAAAAATGCAATTCTGGGGCAAAAGTATACATACTGTAGAGTACAGGAAAAAGTGATGTATTATTGCGGTACAAGAGTGAATGATTAGGCTACATATTTAAGTGTATGTAACATTGTGATATCAATATTTTATCTTAATCCATCAGAAGAAGCAAATGTATATTCTTTAAAATGGACAAAACTAATTTTATTAATTTTATGACATGTGGGGTCATAAAATGGACCCATAGATATCTACCCCCCTATACTTATGATAAATATAGTCATTCCCACTTGAAAATGATGCAAAAGTTAGTTTTATGAGCCAAAACTGTTGATTTGTAGTTAAATATATCTCTCTTTTTTTATTTAGAGCAGTACACAATTTAGCCATTTGGATAGATTTTGAGACACTAAAGGACAACAGGGTACACTGCCTATATTTAGCATCATAGACCTTTAGTAGTTCTGCATATCATCCTCCTTTTTTGCATTTTTACAACATTTTGCTTGCATTTGTGGAACTTTATTTTGACTTAATTTATGAAAATAAACAAATCTTGTTTCATTTATACCATTTACCAAGTTTATGTGATGTTCACAACTGGAGTTATAAAGCCGTAAACAGAGCACCCCCTAAATAGAGGAGAATTGACTAAATCTGCGCAAAGGGGTTAAAGGCCTTGTATCCAACTGACAACATTCTAATTGGAGGGGATTTTAACCTAGCTCCTGATGACTGGCTGGACAGATCTCCTTCAAAATGTAATGATCATCATTATAATGCTACTATTACTAACTTTAACAACTCACGTAATTTGGTTGATATTTGGAGAGCTTTAAACCCATCCTTAAGACAATTCTCATGGCTCAAACCAAATGCAAGGTGAAAATCAATAATAGATTTTTGGTTTTTATCAAATTAGTTAATAAATTATGTCTCTGATGTGTTTATTACTGAAGCCCCCCTAACTGATCATTGTATGATATCTTTCATTTTAAAGCCTCAGGTTAATTCCAAATTAAATAAAGACTATTGGAAATGTAATGCAGACCTGTTAAATAGGTAAGAATACTGTAATAATATAAGAACAATGATTACAATGACAAAAAAATAACTCTTAGATGTCCTCATGCTGTTGCAAATGGGAATTTTTTTAATTTCTAATTAGAGAATTTATCTATTGCATTTAGTAAAAATTTGTGTAAATTTAAAAGGCAACAGGAATTAGATTTGATTTTTAAAAAAGGAACCCTAGTGGGAGAAAAAATAAATCAATATTACTCAGAGGCTGATTGGCAGGGGACTAATATTATCAGATGAGCTCTGTTTTGCGAAATATGGTTGGTAATTTGCTGTGGAATCCTTACTTTACAAATTACAGACATTTGCATGGGATGAAGATCACAGA
>CM040396.1:74318301-74548301 GCA_022702515.1 Ilyophis sp. 1 JC-2022
GTAGGAGGAGGCGTGTCAAAAGTCATGATGCGAAGGGGGGCGGGACCAAGCGCGAGAGTGTGGAAGGCTATGTGCTCTGTACATGTGATAGATAATAATCTTTAGTCTTTATTTATTTTGCAATACCTGAACGACAATAATTCAATTTCGTTTGGCATGCTTTCCAAACAGTTTTTCAAGCCTCAGAAGTTTACCAGATCCCCTGGAGATCAAAATTGACTTTATATAAACGACTTCCTGGTTTAAATCTTTCCTAAGTCAATTTCTCCAGTTGTAGTCTTGTTGCAATGGAAAAGACCTAACTAGTTTTTTTTTCTGCATTAATCACTGTTAAAATACAACATATATTTTAAAAGTACCCTAATTGCATGGTGGGTGCCATGGCAGAGAGCTTATCAAGTGGCTCGCAAGTAGGGCAAGGCTATTAGTAGTGCTCTACACAAAGTTCAGTTAAATGAGCTCTAAAGTCCAAGGGGATAGAGAATTGCCTGATTCACAGTAAGAGGCAGAAATGTATGGTTTTCTTTTTTTCCCTTAAGTTTCATTTACAATGGAAAAAAAGATACCTGTATGACATGTAGTCAATCTGCATTTCATCAAGGATGACTTCTGTTATAGGATCTTTCTTGTCAGTTAAGAGGCTACAGAGTTTGTTGCTGGACATTGGAAAAATATTGGTGGAGGCCAAAGTATCTGTATTGTGAAGAATATGTAATATAAATGTGAGCTCTGCCTCACATAAATGTATTAGCACTAGAGTTGAAGCATATTCTGAAACAAATATGTGGGATAGCAGCAAATGGACATTTTGCTAGAATATGAGGTTTCAATAATTTAACATATTATCAGTAGATAGTAGATCGATAGTAGATAGACCATTATGTGGCTTTTAGCAGAATTTATAAATATAAAAAGTAGGGGCTGGAACTAACAATAAACACACCTCTTCATGACAAAGTGCAAACTTGGTACTGATGAGAAACGTTACTTGCAGCACAGTAGCCATATTTGCCAGGCCCATAACGCTATGGTCCTAGAGACATTGACTTCTCACTATTGCCTATAGGTTGTGATGAGCTGTTTACAAAATTAAGGCAATGGAGAATTATGAGCTTGAGGGAGATCAAGTGGTTGTAAGACCTTAATAATAACCAGCAGGTGGCAATATTCCACCAAAATAACAAAGATGAATCACCAGACACACATGTGGGTAACAGAGCTCGCTCAAGGACCAAAACCAAACAATAAACTTAATATTCACACACCTGTGATTTTACTTGAAATGTAAGACTGTTGATTGTTAGTGAAAGTCTGTGTATTGCTAAGACATACAGCAATATATATGTTGCAGGTGAGGCAGTGAGTGTTGTGAATGAAACGAGGTCTGTGTCAAAGAGTGAAAATGCATATAACCCAAAAACACAGCTAGGGGATTAGCACAATGTACTTTGAGATTATTTATACACCACACTTGTAGAGCCATATTTTTGGTTCACAGCAAAGCAGTATTGTTTTTCCTTTCAAAAACATTAGTATGCACATGATTATACTCTCAGAAATATCTATAAGTCTCCTAGGTAGTATCTAATAATATATTTAATGAATTTAGAACATCATCCTGATCTTGTAAAGCATTCTATGAGAAATTGTTTATAAAAGTAATGTATATGAAATGTAAATTATTTAATGTGCGACCTCTGAGCAGGTAATACCCAGGGGTTCATGTTTTGATGCACCCTGTCAGAGATATGAATTCAAAATATAAATTAAGTGTGCACAGTGCTTTCCTATAAAGGGGATTTATTATAGTAATATTGTAAAAGTATAATATCAGGATTAGCCACTGGGTGGCAGTGAGTATCAACAATAACATTGACTATCACTTAAAAAAAAAAAAAAAAAAAAATCAGTTGCTTACTATTTTACATTTATACAAATCTTTTTTGTTTCTTTATTTAAAGCACTGCAAGTATGTTTGTATTAGTTAGCTGGTGCACACTTTAAATCTGACAGTGAAGTTATGTGTAGGTGACACGGTGGTGCATCGGATAGCACTGTCGCCTGAAAGCAAGAAGGTGCTGAGTTTGAATCTGAAAGCCGAGGGCCTCTCTGTGTAGATTTTGTTCTCCACGTGTCCGTGTTTCCATTGGGTACTCCGGTTTCCTCTCACAGTCCAAAAACATGCAGGTTAGGCTAGGTAACCTTTAAACATCTCACAGAGAAAAATAAAAAAATAAATCAGTTCAGTAATAAAACACTTCCAGGTTTCTTGAAACACTGGCTTTTTTTGTCCCTCACTTTCTGTAAGCTGTTGAGACTGGACTGATCGGATTGGTGTACAGCTGGTTTCATTTATTCTCAGCTCCAGGCTCCAGTTTCTACACCGAACATTGCTTTAGTTCCTTAGATAGCATTGGCAGCGCCGGGCTGTAAAGTGATGTAACACCAATGTACTAGTCCATACATGTAAAAGCACCAGCACAGCAAGATGCGGGTGCGATTACCCTGTTGATGGGTGATGGCGATCCCGCTTGGCATCCAAATGAACCTCTAGGCAGGTCTGAACTCAAATCCATGCGTTAAGTTTTCTTGGGAACGTCAAGGGCACAGGCTGGTGAAGGGAAGGTCGGTGCCGGTCTGTATTTGCCACAAACAACTGACTAACAAGGCCTAACAAGGCCTGTAACATGATGTATTATATGCACATCACTGATGCCAGAAGAAAATAAGTACATTATGACAAGTGAAACAGTGACTGAACATGAAGATAAAAAACACAACAAAAAAATAAACATATCTATATCTACAACAACAGTCATTTTTTATGACAATTGTCATAATTTCAGCTAATTTGCACCATAGTGTTGGTCCAGAAATTAAACTACTGTGATCACACTCATTATTCTCTTTGGAGATAAGAATGATTTAGACAGCATTCACATTATGACTGCTTTCATCTGAGTTAGACTGATTCAAGTAATGGAAAATTGTTTAAGGACATATATATGTTCAAGAACACGTTGAGTTTTCCATAAGTGGACTAGCGCAAGCCACTACTAGTGAGGAAAAGTAAGTAAGTATGTAAGCTCACAAGTTTGTTCATGCTAGGCAGGAAGTCCTATTCTTGGACATAGTGTCATATTACAGTAACATAATTAAGTGAGTGAGTAAAAAATAGTTTACTGCAAATGGGCGGAATTTGCCAGTTTTCATATTTGCTGCAGTTTTCAGGTTGTCTCTATGTATAATGAAGAATTTCTGTGAAATAAAATACACTTTCATTGTGTGTGCAGCATTAAATATGATCTATACAATTTTAAGATTACATCAATTTTTTATCCAATTTCAAAAACACAGCATTTTACTGTTGTCTAGAGCAATGGAAATGTTCATGAAACCACTGAATGCAATAAACAAAAAGTTGTGATGCAAAAGTATAAAAGTCCTAATATACTGCTTCTCTTACATTTTGAATATTTCATATTTCAGACATCTAGACATCAAGTGTTCTCAGTGACTCCTAAAGAACAGCCACGGTCTACTATTAATCTTTGCTTGACAAATGCTGACTGTTCTTATCTTGCCTTTCTCAAAGTTGTTATTTTCCATTTCAAACAGAGGCACTGTGCTTATTAGACCTGTGTCTTTATGTCTGGGTTATCCGGGTGCAGACTTAAAATTTCTGTCTGCACTGCTTCCAATTGACTGAACTGTATGCAGTTAATTCATATGTGATATGCCAGCATAAAAAGAGCTAGGCTTTTATTTGAATAATTGTTTTTTCTCAACTGCGTGGAATGAAAAAAGTAAATAAATAAATATATATATTTTTTAAATCGACAGATGTTCTAAGTCCTCGAGTTCAATCAAAGCTGTAAAATCTCAGCCAAAACCGTCTCAAGCAAAAACACTAAAAATCTTCCCTGATTAACCAGGCACATCAAAATGAAAATGAAATTTCTGAGCCACAGTGGTATGGTGCAGGAAGCCAGATCTCACAGCTAGCGATTTGTTGCTAAGCCAAGTGACACCAACAATTACATCCTGTTGGATATGCAGTAGAAAACATCTCTGCCCCTCTAGACCTTGCGAGAGTTGTTTGTGTTGGAGCTTTATTAAATTCCAAGGCTAGCTGTCTTATTCCCCCACTGGGAGAGTGCATCTCTTCAGTGTTTACCACTTGTTGTGCACTGGCAATGCCACTCCCAGGAGCTGTGCTAGCTCTCACACACCTAAAATGACACATCAAAACATTGCCAAGGTGTGACTTGTAATGTCTTAATGTCTGATAGCATGCATACAGAGTGTGTATTGAATGCGCTATTGGCTATCTTGCACATCTGACATATGTAATTGGAGTTGCTGTGTGGCTTCCTCCATTTAGGGGTCCTAAAGATCAGGGGAATTGGGATCGAGGCCGGGGGAGGGGGGTAGAGGACCGGGTGGCCCTGATCAAGACTGATCAAGACTGATCAAGACTATTCTATGTAGAGAAAGAGATGGCCTTGCTGTTTAGGCACTGTCCCAGTGTTTGGATGACCCCACTGCCTGCTGACGGGTCCAGACTGTGCCTGTGCTAACTGCAGCCGACAGTCCCATGGGGTGAAGCATACAGTGGCTTGAGAAAGTATTCATACCCCATTGATTATTTCTCATTTTGTTGTGTTGCAAAGTCAAATTGTAACATATTTACATGGGATATTTTTTTTATAATGTGCAAATTAAATAAAGTATTTAAATATCTTCAGGATTATATAAAAATAAAAAACTGAAATATCACATTTACATAAGTATTCACACCCTTTTGCTTTAATCCATTTTGAAAGTATCATATTTAATATTTGGTCACATATCCTTTGTATGCTGTTCCTTCCTGAAGTATGTGACCCATCAACATCAAAAGACTCTTGATATCTTATTTTCAGACTTATGAGACTAGATTCAGCTGTAAATTAGACTAGTACAGTATGAAACACATGGCTGGCTCAATGGGGTATGAATACTTTCTCAAGCCACTGTAATTGGCTGTAGTGTTTCTCCGTAGACCATGTCTATCCTCTCTTTTGGGACACCCATGTTCAGTCAGCCACCCACGATCTGCTTGCTCAAGCCACACATAAAGTGCTGTGCCCAATATCATCTCTGTATGTGCTCAACTTGCAGACTGGAATGCGAGAAGAAGCAGCGGCCTGATTTTGGAGGCGAGCGTGTACGTATCTGTGCTCACCTGAATTAATAGCAGAGGTGTGTTGCAACAAGCACAATTGGTAAATATGCACAGCAAAAATGTATATATGAGTCCACAGACATGGAACATGTTGCAGGCATCAAATTCAGAATTTGCATATATTTACAAAAATCAATAAAATGTATAAGGTAAAACATTAAATATTTTTTATTTTTACTGTTTTAAATTACGTAAATATATGTAATCACTGCTTTCTACTTTAATGTGCATTTTACATACTGTCCCAACTTTTTTGGAATTGGAGTTTGTATACATACACACTAATTGCAACACAATTGTTCAATAATTAGTAATTATGAAACTTTATTACACAAATACATTTTTCATAATGAGGTGGAGCTCATTGCTGCAACAACACATTGCTGTTGTTTTTTTTCTGTTGAGTCAGTGTGCTGTTTTTTTTGTCATTAAGACATATTATTGTTGCTGCTGCTGTAAGATACCGGAATTGCAACAGAACCATTATTTCCTCCCCTTTTAGACTTACCTTTACACATCAACAGCAAGCCACTGTGCCCATATGAAGCAGCCTCAGTGATTTCTGTAAATGACAAGGACATTTTGCAGCAGTCATGTGGGCAGTGAAGACCGAGCCCTGGGTCCTGGGCTGGTTTCAGATGTAGTTGTCTGTCTTGTGACCCCAGGCTTTGTGTTCTGTGAGTGGTGATCTAATCAGCCAGCACTTGCCCTGTCAGTCCATTTCCCCTGATAGCGCATGACAGCAGTGATTTAACTTGCAGAACCACTTTCACAGTCTCCCCTGTGTGACCCAAGCAGCTTTTTACCTTTTCCAAAATGACCTTCTGGCTTTTCAGCAACATCTGTGGACCTTTTTCACACATTGTCATGGAAAATGAAAAAAAAAAGCTTTGTTGAGTTGAACTTTGGAGCAGAGTTTTACTGCCTTGAGCCCAGGGGTGGACAGTCATTGACAATATCGTGTTATCTGCAAACATACACGAATTCATGCATGCATACATTTAATTAAACTTAATTAACTAAACAAAGTTATTTAAAAATTATGTATCTTCATTGAACCTGACTTTGTCAACAATTTAACAAGGGTATAATTGTTGTAGGAATTTTAGCAGAAAGTGTCACATATACACAGCTTAGTGAAAAAAATTGAAACACTATTTAATAGAAAGTTGGGCCACCATATGTGACCTGCATGTTCCACCTGTTGGTGTCTAAAATCTTCTTGGCGGAGCATCAGTTTTTCATGAGAAAATAAAATAACAGTTGGAAGTGGAGATAAATATGCTGTCTATAATCCTGGCTGTGAGAGGGAACAGGCGCAGCTGCTGTCCAAGGTCCTGTAGGCCTCGCTGGCTGTAGGAGGGAACAGACACAGCTGACAGCAGCAGCCAATAAGAAGGGGCAGCCCTTTCTGCACCTCCTCCTACCCTTCCCGGCATCAGACCATACCAGTAAAAAGGTTCCGGAAACCAACATGGAACCACCAGATCCGCTAGAACCGTCTGTGTGCTATTTTTGTACTGCTGAGAATAATTTGTCATCATTTAGGATCTAACGATTTCTAATAACTGTTATATAATGGCACAGCAATGCCATCATTATACAGCAGTGCAGTTTAAACAAAGGTACCCTCAGGCTACCTATCAAGATGGCTATGGGACTCATCAATGTCTGTAATGTGTGAAGTATATTAAAAATTCTGTCTTTGACCAGTTTGCCCTGCTTATAGCATTCTCTGGGTTCTTTGAAACAAATGTGTTACCCTCTTCCAAGTTGTGTGCCATAATGTCTTATGGAAGTTTGTGTGTAATAAGATCAGAACTACATGCACATTTGCATGTAGGGAACTGTAGTCCAGCAGAATTCACATTCTACCGCCTGGTGCAATATTATGTGTTGACTGTGGTCAGAACGATTATTTGTACGTAGGTTTTAACATAGGTTAAATAGGTTTTAACTTTTTGTCATGGTGCATAATGGCCAGAGTATTTATTCCAGATATCTTTCGGGTCCTGGAGAAAACTACCTGACTGACTCACTTTGCATCACTGGGGAAGTCACGCCCCCACTTTCAGTAGAATAGAAAAAAAGGCTTACGACACTAAGATTTGTTTTTCAGATTCAATGTAGGATATGAGAGGCTGCAGGCTGCAAGAGGGCAGGGCCCCAGCCCCGCCCATCCACATCCAACCCCGCCCCTCCCACATCCCGCAGTCAGATGTATTTGGACAGCGCAGGGATAATTAAATACAATACATTGAATTTCAGTGAAGTTCCCCTTTAATAAGCTGACCAGTTTAACTTCGGTAACTGCTGTATAAGTGTCGAGCTATTCGGCTGATGCTTACAGGTTACCAGTTGTCATTGATTAGAGTTGCGTCTCTCTATTAGACGACATACGATCTCCTGTAGTTCACTGTGTGGCTTTAAAATATTCCGGTTAAAACAGAATAAAATTGTCCAAATAAATGTAGGAGTTGAAATTCAAGTAAAAGGTAAAACATAATTATAGTTTTCATGAATTTAAGTAATTGCATTGGAAGTTAAAAAAAGGCAGGATAAAATATTTATACTTCCACTCAAGAAGTCATCTAAAATATGATATTTATTCAAAAAGCGAAAAGTTGTCTGATATGCCCTTTCTGAGGATTGCTTTCATTCACCCTTGCTGTGTGTTCAATTATCCTTTTTGAATGGCTTGAGACCCACAACAAAGGATATTCTGTCTGCCGCTGAAATCGATGAACATATACTTCTGGGAGCGAACTAACAGCAAGAGCCAACAGAGCAAGCCACTATTTGAAAAGCTAAGCATTATCCTAGATCTCTTTTAAATCTGCTTCATTCAGTAAAATGTGTTATTTGTGATTTCGAGAGAAAGTCAACATTTAGAGAAAACAGCGGCTCATAGGAACTGCCCAGACCCTGGCAAGGCTAAACCTAATTATGTGAAATATCTGTCAAAAGCTTCAAAAGGGGGAAAACATTTTCACAAAATGCTGTCAGTTACCTGTACCCCATCAATACAACCAGACCTCAGTACTGTACATGTCCTCTATGGTGAGGAAAAAAAAGGCAATTTTTTCATGGCTGCTGCATGGGGTTAGATACAAGCTCACCTCATTTGGCGTATTGTTTGTGTTATTCAAATCACACTTTTTCTAAATATTTAAAAACTTAAATTAAAACTACGCTTTAATATTAACATTAATATCTTCAGCTTTTTTACTTATAAAAACAATGGTCAGACCATATTATGTTGGAAGAAGGCTAAATCTTGTATTTTTATATGGATTTTTGTGTTTGGTCTGCATTTCTCTTTTATTTTCTATTATGACTATAGAAGAGAGGCAGAGCATCGCAGAACTTAAATATCCATGGCTGCTCAGTCCTGGCTGGTACATGCTCAGTATGGATGAGAGGGATAAAAATATAAATGGTAATGTGATGAAAATATTTCATATTCATCCCTGTGTGTTTCTTCATCTTAGGACAGACAATGATATGCATCCAGTCTCAGAAATACTGTTGTTAAGCACTCTAAACCTTGTCCTGCATAGGGCTCCCATTAATATATTTAACTTCCAGCAATAAACGTATTTAATCTTGAAATGGTGAGACAAACCACAATGGATTTCTACTGTGGCAGAATCAAAGGCCTCATTGTCTCGTATTTTATATGATGTCCTGCCAGGTTGAGTGTTTCACCATGAACAAAATAGCGAGCTATACATCAATTTGAAATATGTATAACAAGCACACACACACACCACATTAAAAACATATGCCATAATCATATGCAGTTAAATGCAAAAGTATTGGGAAAGTGACACAATTTATGTTATTTGGCTATGTATTAAAATAAAACAATGAATATGAGGTTAAAGTGCAGAATGTCCATTTTTTTTACCAAATACGTGTTGATGTCAGCAAAGCAGGCCACCGTGAGGCTGAAAAATGAGAACAAATCCATCAAAAACAGCCAAAACATTGGGTGTGTCAAAATCAACTGTTTGATACATCGGTAGGATGCAAGAACGCACTTTTGAGCTCAGCAATAGTAAACGACCTGGTACACCAAGGAAGTCCTCTGTAGTGGATGACCAGAATACTTTAAATTGTGAAGAAAAAAAGATCAAGAAGACTCTCCAGGATGTAGGCATGGATGTGTCAAAGACTGCCATAAAGAGAAGACTACACCAGCATAACCTCAGTGGGTTCACCACAAGATGCAAACGACTGTAAGCCTCAAGAACAGAAGGGCCAGGTTAGAGTTAAAAAAAAAACTTATGGCAGGTGAGATGAGTATTAACCTGTACCGAAGTGATGAAAAGAAAAAATGTGGAGAAAGAAAGGAAATGCTAATAACTCCCTACCCCCAAGAGTCTGGTGATGCAGATGGGTTTGCAGACTTCAGGCAGTCATTGAATGCAAAGGATTTGCTTACCAAGTGCTAAATATGATGACTTTCAGAATATGTTCATTTGTCCTATTACATTTGCTCCCCCAAAATATCTGGACTATGTATTGAAAAGGGCTGCAATTCCTACACAGATCACCCGATATGGATGTAAAGACCCTTAAATTAAAGCTGACAAAGCTGTTTCATTTCAAATCCAATGTGCGGGAGTACAGAGCCAACACAGCACTAAAATTGTGTCACTGTCCAAATACTTACAGAAAATGTACATTTACATGCACTGTGTATTTATATAATAAGCTTGCTTGAATTTAAATAGACATATTTAACAAACAAATACCTACCATATGCAACATAATCATATAATAACTTGTTATAATTGAAATAGGCTGTATAATTTGACAGTGATTTGACATTGGAAACTTTACCTGTTTCAGTAGACTTAAAGAAAGGTAAACCTCATGCCTTCCTATTTTTAAAATGATTAATTATTCATAAAGCCATAAGCATGACGGCTGTGGTTTTGCATTTCTCCACACACTCTAACAGAAAGCTTTGGCTGGCTGTGAAGCCAGCTCACATCAGGGTTGGGCTCAGGTTGGGCTTACAGGAAATTGTTCCAGGGTACTCAGCCAAGTATATGCTTCCTATAGCCTACAAACTGTATCATATCATATAAAAAGTTTCAGCTGCAGTTGTCTTTATAAATATATTGTCAGTATTTGAGTCTGTGTTATGTTTTTCTGTTATATCTGTTTCAGTCATGTCCGTTTTTGTTTGTGTGTTATTGTTTTCATTGTCCGTCTCCCAGCCATGTGCTCGTGTTTACTTCACCATTGTGTCCGCCCCGCCTTATGTGTCAGCTCCTGATTGCTTATGTGTCTCACCTGCCCTGCTGTTCACCTGTCTCTCGTTTGCTCATTAGTCTGTGTATTTAAGTTCCATTCTGTCTTGTGTTCTCTGAGAGTTCGTCACAGTTGCTTGTTTCTTCGTGTGCCTCCTGACTTTTTGATTTTGTTTCTTCACTTTGCTTTTTGGATTGTTTTTGTACTTTTGCTGTGATAACCTGGTTTTGACTACTGCCTGTTCCTGACTAGGATTTCGGCCTTTTCCTCATGACTTTTGCCACTAATAAACTTTGGTTTATTTTTCAAGTACTGTCTGTGCTTGAGTCCCTATTGCACCCTGACATTAATAAATAAATCAAAGTTGACAGTTCAACCCTGCTGATGATCCTGTTAGGTTGTCAGTTTTTTGCATCCTAAGTCTTACATGTCAGGATTCCAAGGTGAACTGAATTTAAGTAGCATGCAATAAACCAATCAAAATGTCATATCCCATTCCCTTTAAAATCCATCTGCATTTACACCTTGGCAGATTGCTAATATGATGTCATACAGTAAGACTGTGAAAACAGCTATTTACAGCTGGCGAAAGCAGACATGCTCATGCGTGTAGCTAAAGTGTGCGAGCAAGCAATAGGCTATATGGATCAACATTATGATTAGGCTAATATTATTTGGACTAACCATTATGACGTGTTTTGATATACACAATAATAATCTTTCACATTTGGGTTTAACACCGGTACGGTTTCCCGGTAATTCAAAGTATTTCCCAGAAATATAATAACAGGAAAACAGAAATTATTTTTCCGTTAGCTTACACCAGGGCTGTTATTTTACAAAATATGTGTGGTTTAATTTTGTTACAAAACCTGCAGCAGCTGAGAATAAGATACCAGAACATGGCTTCCCTCTAAACTTAGAAAACGGCTGCTTGTTTAACAAATTTTGTTTGATCCTACAATGAAGCATTGTCAAACATCAATTTCATGAGGCTGTTCTCACAGCAGACAGATCACAGGCAATTAATTTGGGCTAGCAAATTTCATGCTTCATCCGAAGTTCATATTAGGCTACATGCATTGAATGCATTCTAATATTTATTAATAACATATAGGCTATTACGTTCTTTGGCTTTAATGATGACACTGAATACGCTAAAGCTGTCAGGTTGGGAATGCATAGGTTTACGCATATTTTCCCTTGTTTTTAATTGTCCTGTTTATGGAAATATGACCAACATGTTTTTACTGGTATGCATCAAATGTCTCCTCTATGCCTTTACTTAATGCAATAAAACAAGCTTACATTCTTGCAATTCCAGGAACAAACGTGCGTCTATTCCGGAAGAGAAAATGTTTTATTTTTGGGAAAAATATTAATCCCCATTTCACAATGCAGTTTTCATATTTTAATGCATGTTTGTACTCGCCCCTATGTGTAACAGACAGGAGGGTGTACGCGCGTTTTATTTTGTGGCCCTCAATAAAACAGGCAGATACACTTTAACATTTTAATGGCACAAAATGTTTGTTCTAAGTATGAAAAAAGGAAAGTAGTAGAAGCTGGCAGAACATTATGACAGTTAGAAAACTGAACTGAACTTAATGGTTGCGGGTTTGATTCCCAAATGGGGCACTGCCATTGTACACTTGAATTAACTACTTAACCTGAATCGCTTCATTAAATATCCAGTTGTATAAATGGATTATATGTTTTAAAAAATGTAATCTGTGTAAATTGCGGTGGTTAGTGATGTGATGAATATGCATAAAAAATGCTCGGAATATAGAACCCATGAAAACCAAAATTATTTCACCTCCTTAGATACTCAATTGAAATTAGGCCTTGTTTCACCCTGTGTACTGAAAGTGTTTGCGATTCAAATACCACCTGTGAGAGGCAAGTTAGGAAATACGTTAGGAGGAAGAGACAAGTGTGAGAAAAAGTGCAAGGGTGTTGGGAGAAGAAGTTAATACATGGGGTTGATAGCTGTGCACAGAATCACATTCAGTGCTTAAAGACATCTTACACAGTTAATTGAACTCTACTTGGGTCCAGGAAGGTTGATGTTGTAAGAAAATGTATGAATTACAACTAATTACTAATTAAATACTACTGTCGGGCTGTGGCACTAACTCTACTTCTTGCTAAAACCTTTCTGTAGGTACTATTTAAGCCACTTTTCAGAGGAGCATCTGCTAAACACCTAAGTGTAAACATATAGTCAACTAGAATGGCACTCAGAGAGATGCAGACACCCATGTGAGTGGGAAAACGATATGATAAACTATATAATATTGAACGGGCGTGACCACTTGCTTCTATTGGTGAAGTTGCAGCAAACACTATGGCGTCCAGTGCACCTCAGCAAGGGCCGGTGTGGGTGCATGCTTTTGTTCCAACCAAGCAGTAACACACCTGATTCTGCTAATCAAGGTCCTTAGCAAAGACGAGTGGTTAATTTGTAGAATCTGGTGTGTAACTGCTTGTTTGGAACAAATGCCTGCACCCACACTGGCCCTTTCTAGATGAGATTGAGGACCTCTTTCTTAGGCTATAATGGAGAAACTTCTGCATTGTTCGACAAACTTAAGTGGTTTACAATCAGCTCTCTGTAGTTTTTTCATCAATTGTGCACATTCAACTCATCAAAGTCATATGTTGAGTCATATGTTGACCAATCAGTCTACTGTTAACTCTACAATGAGTAAAACAACCTGACTATAACTTTGTTAGTGTATTTTGTCAAGTAAAATCACACATTGATTCTTATTCTTATATGTATTTTGAATATAACTGGGTTGAAAATATGTCTAAACTTTTTAGTCTAGTAGAAAAGGGCAGACGTTTTTCACTTAGCTATGGCCTATCAGAAAATTGAGAGTTGCGCTGGATGCCATTGGTTGCTGCAACTCCTGGGGCTCCTCCCACCTCTCCAGTTTCTATATACGCTATGAGGAAAAGCTGTAAGTTCGCCCTGTCCTGTATGTTCAAAAGGTGTAACATCAATTAATCCAATGTCTATTCATTTCACATTGGTGGAAATGAATACAAATGGCAATACTTGTCCTTGAGAGATTCAAAAAATATTTCAGAATTCAGGTCCTTAGCCACCGGTAAACCTATGTGCGAAGATTAATCCAAATCGGATAAGAAATGTAGGCGCTAAGGCTGTTACGGACAGACAGACAGAAGGACAGATAGACAGATACACAGATGTGAGTGATTACAATACCCCCGCTGGCAGCGCTATGCATGCGCGGGTGTAATGAACAAGGTACTCAATCAGAGTTGATTCAACACCAAATATTTTTCTGTGTAGTGAGGTTGGAGTTATGGCAGGTGCCTAACAAATAGGGATGAATGCCGTAATCACCAGAGAATGGAGGGAAATCAGTGTTAGCTGGGAGATTAGCTTGGAAGCAACTGCAGGTTTATCCACGAAGAAAAGCCTGGTCTCTAATCAGAGACCTAACTAAGTTCTACTCTCTTTTCTAGGGGGCAGTGTCCCAATTCATTAAGGCTTCACAAACGCACCGAGCTCTGATACGCAACATTCTCTACAAAGTCACAATGACCAGTAGGATTTGACCTCTAGACTTCTGGTAAAATGGCAACCAGGTTTTACAGCTCTTGTCTGGCCAGAACTTGAGAACACAGAAAAAACTCTTGACAAAAGCCATGGTTTTCTCAGTGCAGTGGCTGCGGACTCAAAAAAAAGGCCTTGCCCCAGCGGTCTCACTGCTTATAAATGTTGTTAGAGGGATTCAAGTGCTCGCAAGTGATTTAAATGTGTTGTTTATGTTGTTTACCTCTTCCACAGTTTGGCATTATGCTGCAAATTGTAAACAGTGAATTAAACAAAGGCAATCTTCATTTCTCAGATGGTTACCCACAGCAAAATTTAGGCCCATTTCCAGACTTATCAATATGTGTCTTGATCCATATAAAACAGTCAAATAATTACAGATTGATGAAGTCTGAACAATGTATACTAGTTCATCTTCATAATTTACCATTCAATATAAATGACAGCTTTATTCAGCAGAATGTGATGGATTGTAAATAATATAACAGAATGTTTAATCGTGTACAATTGACATAACACAACAAAAGATGACAATGACAACTATAGTTGTACTTTTAAAACAAATCACACACCTAAGGCAGTGGTAGTAATAGTTTCTCTCTTTAAAAGTAAAACTGTTTTCATAACAAACATATACAGCAAAATCCCATGGATTATACCGCACAATAACATGGACAGATAACCTGTCTATAGTATTGTCTATAGTCTATACATTTCACTGTATGGTCCATGCACAAGACTCCAAAATATCACCTTAATAAAATGTTTTGACATTTTTTTGATTACATATGTTGGCCTACAGGCATTTCAAATTTAGATACTTTAAATGTTTTAGTTTTTCTCTACACAAAAACAGCCTGGCACATTCATGATAACCAAAAATAATGGCAAATTTATTTTTGCATTCAATAAAATGAACATTTGAATTTTGTAAATCAAAGTTGAATTTTGATGACACAAGAAGGTGCACTACATTACAAGCATTTAGTAAAAACTCTTATCCAGTGCGAGTTACACAACTTTAGCATTTTTACATAGTTTGCATTATATTTGCTGGATATATACTGAAGCAATTCAGGTTAAGCACCTTGCACAACAGCAGTGTCCTAGTTCAAATCGAATTTGCAACCTTTCAGTTACGAGCCCAATTCCCTAACCATTATACTACAGTGCCACCCCATAACTACAGTACATTCATACATTTCATACATAACAACATTATACAACACTGTCACGCCAATAAAGTAGCATTTATTACATGTCCAAGTTAGTGGATTTGTTGGTGGCACTATCAACATGAATAACTATTGTAATACATCAATGATTTATTAATGCTAACTTAGGGATTAACTCATGCTAGCTGATGGAAAACTATTACTAACGATGAGCAAAAATCCTGCATTGTCATTGTTAATGCCAAGCATACATTACATATAGAATCATTACATATTATTAACACTGTTAAGACACTGGTAATTTAGTTGTTCATTACATTATCATGTAATGTTCGTTAATAGCACCTTGTTAATTTATAGCCATGGATTAGTTAAGACGACTAGGTACTGTTAATACATACAGTATATGTTCACGTTAATAAAGGCATTAGTTAAGGTCAAGCTATGTTTTTTTTTTAATCCATATTCCAAAAAACTGACTTGTATTTGATGTATACTTTTCTTATACCTTGCCTATCCAAGTGATCTTCTAATTGATTAGGGACTACCAACCCACTGTCAGAAACAGTAATTGTGCACAGTTCCCATTAATAAATGATACATAAAATGAATGCAAATTTTTTGTTGTATTATGAAAGGGCCAATTTGCTCAAACCTCTTTCCAGAAGCAAAGAATATTTGACCATTCAGAACACTCCTTTCTATTCTTCTCACTTCTCTTTCAAAAGTAAATGTAGACACAATACTGGGATTCTGGGACAGTAGACTGCGATGGTGCAATTTCACTGAAACAATGCTGAATCAAGAGAATTGATTTACACCCATCATAGAAAATGGTTTCATAAGCCAGAGACAATGTTTTTGAAGTTAAATTACAGGTTGTATCAGCGAAAGAGTGCTTGCCCTTTCCAACTGAGCTGCAGATAAATGGTTAATTTTTTCAGTTCTCACACAATATTTTTCATGAAAGTTATGTTGGTTTTGCTTCTTTTCAGTAGCTGCTTTTTAAAAATGTGGAGCACAGAAATAAAAAAGGAATGGATTTCAAATATTTCTCCTATCCCGAATAGTCAAAGTTGTTGACTAGATTTTAATACAGTGCACATTTAGCAATACTATACTTTCACATACATTTGTACAGTATGTACAGTCACAAAAGGAAGCAACCTGAACAAGATTACTGTTCAGTTCAAATTACTGAACGTAATTGATTGATTTATTGTCCATTTGATCAAATATTTAACATTTAATTGTGATTGTTTCTGTTGAACACCCTCAACACACTTGCTATGCCTGGTATGCCTTGATGATTGATATGCAACAGCAGCTGTTCTGTGAGTTATAGCAGAACTCACAATCACTGTGCATATCTTGGTGAAGGGCATTCTGTTCTCAGTGAAGGGGAGTTCTGTGCTGGCATTGACCCCCTAGTGATGACTATATTGATTTCACAAGCAATTCCCCGTGGCTTCTTCCACCTCCTTTCACAGTACACGTCTGCATATTCATGAATCTGTTGAAAAATTGCACTTGTTAAAGTTTAAACTCTGCTGTAGGGCTGTGCTTTAATTAGTCTTTGAGGACAGCATCTTTACTTAATTCTGTATATGAATTCATTTTGTGAGATTTATTGCCCTGACTCTAAGACTGAAACACATTTCACCAAATATTAGGGAGTTTGGTTTTACAGATTTCCTTCAGCCTGAAATATTCAGTTGATTTGATTGAATAAGGTGAGGGTAAATATGATGAATATCTCTTAAGATTACTATAAGGCTATACTCTCAGTTGGCTTCAACAAAATATTTACAAAGGGAATGTACTGAAATTTAAGTTTGAAGTGGATTTTTCAGAATATGTTGAACATGTTTGAATAGTTTTATATTATAAATAGATTGATTGGCTTGAATAACATTTTTGTGTCAGGCAAGTTGACCATACTAACAGCTCAATTGAGTCTAGCACTTCTACATAATTGTTGCTGATTCATATGGTTACTGACACATATGTTTACTGACTCTTCAGTGCAGATACAGAACATAGGAGAACATTAGTATAGAATTTCACACTTGCAAGCCTGTTTTAAACAGAAAACCAAAGCATTCTCAGACAGCTAAATTCATGTAACATTCAGACATACAAATTCATGTAAAAGATTGAAAGGTGCATTGTGCACACACTTACTAATCCTGGCTAAAACATGAGATTTAACATTGAAAAAACTCTGTGGCTGTTGTTGTGTTTGTTTAATCACGTTCCCAGAACATCTGAGAACACCAATGTCTCGAATACTCAATGAAACATGACGACTCATATAATATTTCTACGAGTCATGTTTGTAATCAAGTATGATTACAAAATGTAAAATAACTTGGTCTGGAATACTATTTGGCAGCTCTGTCCTTCAGACAAGATTAATGAAATTCAATGTATTTAAACTCTTGCCATTTTCTTTACTTCGGTCCTGTATAATCAGATTTTCTTTGTCGATGCCTGTGCAGAGGGCTGACTTGTTGACTTGTTCTGTGCTACTTTCTTAATCTGGCCACCAGCATCTCCCCTTGTCATGATGCTGTCACTTAATTTAATGGAATGATGGGCTGTATGGCAATCTGTCCTTGAAGGAGTCACACTGGGCGCCTGTCACAGGCCTAGCTCTGACATACAAGAAGGCCTATTTTTACATCTTGCTCACAACAGGCAAAGCATTGTTGGACCAAATGTCAAAAAGTGATCTCTCTCAGTCCTTTTTTTCTTCCTCTCTTCTTTCTTCTTTCTTCCTTCTTCCTCTCTTCTTTCTTCTTTCTTCCTCTCTTTTTTCTTCTTCCTTCTGCCTTCTTTCTCCCTCTTCCTCTTCTTCTTCAATAATTTTCTTAGCACACTCTTATTTACTTACCTGGAAGGCACCCATATCCTGGATGAACTACAGATTGTATTTGGCTAATTGTCAATACATCCGAACATTGTACGTAGAAAAACAGTTTCCAAATTGTACTTTAACTAGCAAACCTCTTGGTACAAATTCAGTCCCACAACATGCATGTCACCCTGTAGTCTTACCATTGTATTCCAACATTTATAAAGCACTGAGTTTTGCATTGCCAAACAAATAATGTTTTTTTTTCTTTGTGGGAACAAAGCACACACATAACATGAGGTCAAGATGGCATGGTTCCAAGAAAAAGCCCTTGTAGTCTTAAAAAGTTGCTCATAGAGTATTTATAATGAATCATTCCCCATTTGTGCACAACACAGGCAAAAATCAGATGAAAAATTACTCTGTTCCTTGTGACAAAAGATAAAGCGTTGTTGCCATGAAGGAGAAGCAATCCTGAAGCAGAGAAGCTTGGAAGAGGCAAAAGATTCCACACTAAGCGTTTAAAAATGATTTATATGTGACTTCTCATTGTACAGTTTCCCAGTAATGTTCCTAAGAGTTCAGTGTGCTGACTCAATCTCATTGTGGCCCAGCTGTGTTCTGCCTTTTTCCTGCTGATTGTCAAGCAGACTGTAATGGCCACACTAGCAGATTTGCTCTAATACAATGCCGTCTGATCAATTTATATGGCCCCATCCTGGCTACGGCTTTTATTCACCCTTCCCTCCAGCTGATTTTTGTGGCTGATTTGAGTGTGTAATATCACACAAGTGAGCTTAATTGGTGAACATAAAATAGTTTATTTGCTATGGAAGAGTGCTGAAGTGATCTGTCATATTTAAACAGAGGTCAGGTTTAGTGCACTTTGACTTATTTTTTTCACCTCTTTTTCATAAATGGTCTACAGTATAAGTGGTCACCTATTTTATTCTGGTTTCAAACAAAAGCAGATTCAGGACATTATTGGATAAATGGTACAATGACTGCCTCTTCCTCTGAGAAACATAAAAGACACAGATGCACACAGACAGACAGACAGACACATCACACTTCTGAAATGTAATACAAAGTGCGGGTTGAGCAGAGGAAAACAAAAACTGTACAGACCAACTCAATAAAAATAAATAAAACAACTGGCACAAACAGCAGATGGCAATTTTAGTTCTGTCTTACTTTCATCGTCTTCCCATGCATCCAAATTTCTTTCTGAAGGAGATTAATGCATTGAACGTTCATTTTCAGATTCTCACCTTGCCAGAACTGCAAGTACCATTATATGCCTCAGGTGTATTTGTGATATCATTAGCATAGAAGGGCACATCATTGCCTCTGAACAAACATCATTTTTTGTGCATCAGTTACAGCAACAACTGCACAGATAAGTAAATTCAATCATATTACCATTTTCATAATATAAAGCTGTTTTCTTTCGGATGTGAAAATCAGAGTGTCACCAAAATGCCTGTATGGTAGTAACACATTGAGTATTTTATTTATTTATTTATTTCAAATGCATTTGTCTAACTATAAATGATTTACGTCACATTTGTCCAACATTGTCTGAGAATTCTAATCTAAACATAAAAGTTACAAGGAATTGACAAAGAGACAGGCAGCTGATGGTCGCTTTAATGCTATCCTTTTGACATTCCAGCATTAAAGCCATATATTTAACAGTTTTAATTCATTTTTCACATTGTCAAAAGACGCAGCAAGGTCTCCTGCAGTGAACATGCAGCATTGTCACAGCGTGCTGCACAAAGAAAAATGACTGATATAATATTTAGCAAATGAACAATGTACGATATCTACATTTACATAAAGTAAATACAAGTGCAAGCAGCAATTATGGGGGGACAAGCTCCTGCAAATGCTCCAGTGAACAGAAAATAATGTCAACAAAAGCAGTGCGTGCATATTTAATTAATTACATGCAAAGTCTAATGGATTTATGAATTATGTCAAAGCATGAAATTAAACATGCACATCATGGGACCACTGTACTTGGACAGAGTGCGCTGAATTTGCATCCTGAGAAGCTGAAAAACATGGACGTACTGATTTCCAAGCAAAACATACATTAATAAATAAATAAAATAAATAGTAAATAAAAAATAAAAAATATCATCCAAGCCAGTTACTGTTCATGAACTATAAATGAAGGGGGATGTTCTGTGCTCCCTAAGCGGTCTGTGTGCAGAGTTGACAAAGGCTGGGCTTTTCTCCAATCAGCCCAAAGGCCTATGGGTATGTCAGTGTCTGTAACTGCGGGGGAGGAACACAAGCGGTATTATAACGAGCAGCAGGTGGTTGGGCAGAAAAAAGTAGTGCTTTTGGCAGGTGATTGGCTGCTCTCTCCAGCTCACACACCGCCACCAGTGATGATGCCCAGGGGGTGCAGCATTGCAACCATACAGCTGGGCAGCCATGCAGCAGTTTAACAACTGGACATCTCCTGCTGCCACCATCCCAGTCTCCAAAATCAATCTCTTTCTCTCTAAAATCAATAAACAATACACACCCGAGACACCAGGCGAGCTCAGTTATCTTGGTAATATTGCACTTTTGTACGCCTGAGAGTAGCGCTGATGTTTCTCCACTTTTGTAAGTCATTCAGGATCAGAGCATCTGCTAAGTGAATGTAATGTAACTGCGTAATCGACTGCTTAAATTGATAAATGAAGTGCGGAGGCACAACCGAATCCAGCAGACCCTGTGGCTAACCAGGACCAGGGATGGTGCACAGGATGTGCAGGGGAAACAGAATCTGCTCAGCCTCAGTGCCTCTATGTGGGATGCTCAAGAAACCTTGAAGACCTGTAAAAACCTATAACTACCAATCACTCAGATTTGCTCGAGCTGCTGCACTGAATCTGTTGCAATGCATCTGTGGGAAGTGATCAAGCACTTAATTGGCCATCCCCTCAGCTCTCCTCCAGTAGCATTCTGGGGCTTTTTCTATGGTGTGACAGAGATTGTGCTGCTGTATGCGGCACACTGAAAGGCTGTGATTAGCTGGCCCATAAGCAAGCACTCACTGAATGTCTCCTTTCTCAGGATACAAAAAGGATTGTCCTTCCGTAAGAGTACCAATACACCAGTGCCATTTTCTGTCTCCCTCACTGTTACCGCTGTCATCAGTACAGGTCTCGCTATCATTTTCCTCCTCTTGTATTACAGCTCACAGCATAGGTGCTAGTCTTGACACCTGAGAGAGAGGAGATATGCCTTTGACCAGTTCACCGCTGAACAATCATTTACCTGCAAGCAGCCATCTCTCGTCCAAAATGGCTTTTCACAAAAAACACATACGCTCCTTACAAATAAAAAATGGATTGTATTTGTTTGGTGTCAAACATTAGGAACTGGGAATCAAAAGAGATTTTCACAAACCGAAGCATGGACATGGTTTTTTTCTGATTTAAAATGAGGTGCTTTTTTGTTGTTGTTTTGTTTACTTGTTTTGGTCACAGTGTAAACAAATTATTTTACTTCTCATTTTATTCTACCAACAAATCTATAACTAACTACACATTTTATTTAGCACACAGAAGTAGCAGTCAATAATGGGAATGTAAAACGTTATCTTGAGCAGCGACACATTCATTTCTTACTCTTCAGATCCTCTATTTTTTCATTGTTAATTATTTTTTTGCTTTTTCAAATCATTTATTCAGTTAAAGACAAACATTTTATATTAACTGGAGGGAACAAACTTGGGAAATTGAATATTATTCAAAAGCACAGATTCCCTGGTAATATATGCAATATGCAATCGCCTCTTTTTAAAATTTTTATACAAACTTCATTTAACGTTTTATTTAACGTATGTACCGCGGGTGTGTGTCCGCGTCTGCGTTTGTCTGTTATATCGTAAAAGTAAATCCCCGTTAGGGCCCTGTCACACTATAGCATATGAGAGAAACATATGAGTTGCGTATGTAAATTCATAAAATAATTTTCATACGCACAAAAAGCCGTTGAAAATACAGAATTTTTCGGATACTTACCGTATTGAACCTATGAGTAGCATATGAGTAGCGTATCGCCAGCGTATGGCTAGCGTAATGTGCGTATGGCTAGCGTATGAGTAGAGTATGAACTGCGCATGTCCAGCGTACCGCTATCACGTGACAAAGTGCCTATATAACCATCGGCCTTTCCACATTCTCGGTTCTCAGGATGGGGAACGCAACACACCACCACAACCAGGAAAGAAGTATTGACTCTTTAATGACTGTATGTAGGCTATTACTCAGAGGGTATGCAACATGGTTGAAAAGGACATGATGGCAATAAGCACCGTTGACGGTGAGGGATTTCGAGAGCTAATAAACAGGCTGCGCACACGACTCACTCCCGACCACGTAGATATGCTTAAATGTTCTTGAATAAAAATAAGTAGGTCTATCTAGTATGCATATGAGGAGCCTATTCAAAACATAATAGCCTATGTTTTAAGTTGACTGTTCTATGCTAGGTCTACTAGTTTAACTGTCGCCTTTCAATTTCAAGAGCGATTATGTTCATGCTGCAAGTGCCTAGCGGAGCAACGGTTTCGCTTGCAACAGATGAGACGGAGCGCAATTTATTTTCTGTTAAAGTAGCCTATACACGCCTTCCTATTCTATTTTTGTTATGCTACAATAATGCATGTTTCTCAAATGTTACAATAAATATTTGATTGAGGAATATAACATGCATTTTGTATTCTGTCTATCATAAGCTATATTTAGCTTTTATGTTATCAATTAATCGACGATTTTTTGTTAAGGTTAACAACTATCGATTAAGGAAATTCCTTAATATTTGCATCCCTACTATGTACCATTATTACCATTATTACCATGTGCCATTATTAATGATCAGTTGATCGAATAAACGTTTTTTAAACTTACTTCTGGTGTTTTTCATACTTTTATAATACATCAAATTATGTGTAATTTATAAGTACCCCTGACCCATAGAATAATAACTGCATTTTACACTTGACTTTAAACTATACAATTGTTCTAAATCATCCTGTCTTGCCATGGAACTGCACCTGCACCTGAGTTGGCCCAGTGCTTCTTTCAATCGTCAGGCATACGCCAAGATGTCTATATACGTTGCAGAAACGTCAGACATACGTTAGAAGTACGTTACTCATGCGCTATCAATGCGCTATCAATGCGCTATCAATACGCTAGCTGTACGGTACACAATCATGTCAGCGTATGACCAGCCTACTCGACCTATGAGTAACGTACCTCTAGCATAATTCTAGCATATTCAGCGTATGCCTAGCGTATGCTTAGCGTATAAACCATATGTCCGAACACGCACAAAATTTTTAAGCATGCTTAAAAAACTTTTTGTGCCTCGCCCTATGCCAGCGTATGCCACCGAATGCGACCGTGCTTGAAACGTATACAACCTATGCCTAACGTACCCCTAGCGTATGTCAGCGTATATCAGCGTATATCAGCGTATGAGTGATATTTTTCAAAAGCTGGCATACGCTAGTACGATACGCAATAGTGTGACAGGGCCCTCAACCAGCCACGTAGATACACGCGTCAGATACTTAAGTTCTCGCGGGCCGCATAAAATGACGTGGCGGGCCGGATTCCACGTCAGATAATTAAGTTCTCGCGGGCCACAAAAAATGACGTGGCGGGCCGGATTTGGCCCGCGGGCCGGGAGTTTGACACCTATGCTCTAAATCAAGGGTTTTCAAACTTTACTGATGCAGGGACCCCAACATAAGATCCCCTGCAGTAACTTCAAGGACCACCAGGGGTCCGTGGACCCCCTGTTGAAAACCCAGGCTTGAAATACTTAGCAAGTAAGAGGACTATGCCAAAGATGAATTAGGTATTGTTTCTCTAGTGACCGATTGACCGTTGAAAGAAATAATTTTCAAAATTAAAACATTCAGTGCAGGGGTATACAACTCCTGGAGGGCCCGTAGACATATGCTTCACCAATGCTGCTCAAATTGGTAAAATATTTGCTAAATGGATGGTGGAGAAACTAAAAACAGGCCTCCACCCAAACCGTGTGACTCATGTTACATCAAACTGAAACATTATCATTTGGGAAAATCACATGAAATACAGATCAATTCTCACTGTGAATATTTGCTGTTGCATTGTATAAAGCAGATGGATGTTTATCTGAATAATTTGGTGTTTTATAAGGTCCCATTGAACCCTTCTCTTCTTTATCACAGTTTATTTTACTATCTTTGGGTAAAAGAACATTTGTGTTAAGTTATGCATTAATTTAGCATCAGGTTGGAAACATATTCTTAGTGAATGGTGTCCCCGGGTATTGCACACAGCTGTTTCCTGGAAAAAGAAAGGCATCAAACACTAAAGCAGTGGGAATCTCCCACCTGCAGTGCATGGTTCCAGCCTTGGGTGATCTCTTACCCAGCCAAAAGGCCGCAGACTGAACACCTGCAGCCCATTGTTACCTCTGAGCTAAGTATGACTGGGATTGGCTAGAAAACAGGGGTAGACAACAACAGCTGGTTGAAGATTTGGTCATATTTCACTGCAGAATTTGTTTAGGTATCATGCCCCGAATAAGAGAGATGAAACATAATGGTTTGTTCAATTTTGTTTTTTTATGGTCATAAGTTGTACATCAATCATGGCCGACAGCCTACAGACTGCAGAATATCATGAGAAAAATTGAGAATTATTACCACTTTATTAGATTACAGGTTGTAAATAAGTCCTTACAAGCTAAAGCTGTGTGACCCATCCTCAGACAGAAGGCAATTTAACCCTTACAATAAAAAGCAGCCCTGCCTAGAATTTATCTGGCTATTTCCCCATCTCCTCTTTTTGTGGAAAGTTATGGAGTGACAAAACCACAAACTGATCTGGACACAAACAACCTTTAGTAAGCGCAGTATGGAAAATATCCTGGCAGAGGTTCTAAACTACTTATTCATGAATGATGGTAGTGACAAGACAAGTCCTAATTTTACATACAAACCCCAATTCCAAAAAAGTTACATATTTAATTGAAAACAATATTGTAAATTGTATATTGTATATTGCATATTGTAAATATATGCTAATTCCAAGTTGTATGCCTGCAACATGGGACAGGGGCAAGGTTGTGGAATGTAGAATTAAAAAAAACACCTGTTTGGAACATTCCACAGGTAAACAGGTGAATAGCTAACAGGTTATGCTATCATGAATGGGTATAAAAGGAGCATCCACGAAGGCTTCGGTGTTTACAAGCAAAAAACTGTGAGCGAATAGTCCAACAGTTTAAGAACAACGTTTCTCAATGCACGATTGCAAGGAATATAGAGATTTCACCATCCACAGTCCTTATCCATAATATTATTAAAAGATTCAGAAAATCTGGAAAAATCTCTGCATGTAAAGGGCAAGGCCGAAAACTAATATTGAATGCCTGTGACCTTCGATCCCTCAGATGGCACTGCATTAAAAACCGACATGCTTCTGTAATGAAAATAACCACTCGGGAATACTTTGAAAAACCGTTGTCAATAAACACAGTTCGTCGCTGCATCTACAAATGCAAGTTAAGACTACTATGCAAAGCATAAGCTATATATTAACAACATCCAGAAACACCACCGTCTTATCTGGGCTCAAGCTCATCTGAAATGGACTGACGCAAAGTGGAAACGTGTGCTGTGGTCTGACGAGTCAATCTTTCAAATTGTTTTTGGAAATAATGGACGTTGTGTTCTCCGGGCAAAAGAGGAAAAAAACAATCCCAATTGTTACCAACGCAAGGTTCAAAAGTCAGTGTCTGTCATGGTATGGGGGTGTGTTAGTGCCCATGGCATGGCTAACTTGCACATCTGTGAAGACACCATTAACGCTGAAGGGTACATGGAGCAACATATGCTGCCATCTAGACAATGTCTTTTTCAGGGACGTCCCTGCTTATTTTAGCAAACAATGCCAAGTCACATTCTGCACGTGTTACAACAGCGTGGCTTCGTAGTCAGAGAGTGCGGGTGCTAGACTGGCCTGCCTCCCATTGAAAACGTGTGGCACATAATGAAGCACAAAATATGACAACGGAGACCCCGGACTGGTGAGCAGCGGAAGTCTTATATCAAGCAAGAATGGAAAAAGATTCAGCAGTGTCTTCTGTTCCCAAAAAATTACTGAGTGTTGTTAAAAGGAAAGGTGATGTAACACAGTGGTAAACATGCCTGTTTCAACTTTTTTGGGATGTGTTGCAGGCATAAAATTTTGAATGTTCAGAGAAGTTGTGGCATGCTATTTTATAAGTTACCTGGCTAACTGAGTAATCCTGCTTGATGCAATACCCCCACCTGGCCTCTAGTTTCTGGAAGGCAGGTGTCTGACTGATGGACATTATATACAACTAAAGCTGACATTCCGTGCACTTTCCCATAAATAGTTGGGTATTTAATTTTTTCGGTTTATGTATGACCTGTGAACAAGTGGGCACTTTTTGCAATAACTCAATTGAGTGGCCTTTTTTGCTGGCATGATACTTTTTTTGTATTATATTTTGTTATAATTTCGTATCACATGTACATTGTCAATTTGATCAGTAGTTTGAACTACTTTTTCTAAGTAGCTTTAGTTAACCAAACTAGATTTTTTCCTAGGGTAGCTTTGCTGTAGTTCAACTTCTTCCAGTGTGAAGTAATTGGTAGTTGCCATGCAGATGAACACTACATTCATCTGCAGGCTTCTCTTAAGTCTATCTACTTTGATATTAACTGCATACCTGTTCATGACATAAACAACTGGCTGTAGTTATATGTTTTTCAATTAAATCCCCCCAAAAAAACAGAATTCTACTTGCGATTGAGGGAACAAATGAGTGAATGATGGACATTAGCATTCCGCTAAGCACGGTCTTTCAGCTGCAGGCTAAAGGAAACAGGTGCAGATTTTACTATCCTCTCTACTATAATTCCATGAGTGAGTCTTATCTCTTTTCAGCTAATAGGCTTATCATTAGATAAATGCTAATATTTTGAAGACTTTTAGATATGATAAATTGCACTCAAATCTGTAATGGGTTTGGAGTAAATGGGCTCCTACCAAACCTGAACCAATTTATCAGCGTATTTGGTGCAGAAAGGCTTTTTGGCAGGAGAAACTCAGGTGTGAAATGAAGGAATATGATTGACAGCAATTCACATTTTGGCAGCCATGCTTAGTAAATGTGTACATACTGGCTGACCAGTATGACTATGTGAAGTTGTACCTGAATTATGTGTTTTGTTTACCAGAGGTCATAGGTTACAGTATTTATTTATTGTGAAAATTGGATATTTAGTTTAGTTGTCATCACACACATTCACAGACTCAGGCATGCATGCGCACATATATTTATAAGCATATATGTACATTCACTCAGCCATATAGAAAACATTAAAACATAAAATTAAACTGTTCCCCAATGACTGAGAACCGATGAGAACAGACATTAGACTAACATTACTCATTATAATGAGTCATAAAGCATGCCATGCAGCATATGGATGAATCAGTATTTTCCCATTTATTGTTGCTCTAGTCATTATCTGCCTTTGTTTCACAAAATTTATTATAAGAAAAATAAATAAATAAAAACACAGGCAAATGTTCTGTATTAGCTACAGTTTATGAATGCTGTCTCGTCTTCTTTTGAGTCACTGTGATTGTTAGAAATTAAAATTCAAAAGAAATGGTAATAATATTGTGAGACTCTGTGAAGAATATTTGAGTGTTTATCATAATGTTTAAACATAACAGACTTTTTTGAAAGTGAACAAAGCAGCAAGGCTTTCAGGGGAAGTGAAACATAAAAACAATCAGCTGCTGACATTACAGCATTGCTAAGGCCTCATTAACCCTAACCCTAACCCCAACCATAACCCTCTCGCTGATTGGATGGCTGAGAGAACCAATCACATGCAATGCTGCCCTCAGAAGACATTTCAATAAATATAACACCAACCTGCTGACAATTACTTGATTTCTTGACTAATCAAATTTTTTATCATATTTGTCCAAGTCTGATTTTAAACACAGCTAGAGGTGGTCTGGGTTAGATTCTGCTGTTATCGGCCCTGAATGTAAACACGTCAGAATGCATATTCTCCTGTCGCTAATATTCTACTGACGCGTAACCTCCCATAATAAGAATGCGGGACTCATGAGGTACTCTGTTGTTGGCAGGTTGTCAGGTTGGTTGGATCGCTGAATACAATCACTTGGAGAAATGCAATCTCAATCTAAATGCACAGAACAGGAAATGTATCTCATGAAAAATGAAGTGCAAACTGAAGACCATGTTCACTATATTGGGAATAGAGAAATACGAATTGCCAATGCTATTGGATATGAGTATAAACGGGACCGGTCTTTCATAGCGTTGTTTTTTTCATTGATTTAGTGGCTCCATTACACATGCCCATAACCACAACAAGAAATGCATGCAACATCAAACAAATCTAGAATGTCCCATTACATTAAAACAAAATTAATAGTTTTCAAATAGAGTCCAGGGGCCACATGGTATAAACAGTGCTGAGAAGAAGTTTTATACATGTGGCCCCATATGTTTCGCTGTCAAATCAGTTTAGAAAATTCAGAAGATCCCAGTTGAATGACATTCTTATTATTCTTGGTCCCTATATTTCAAATTCATTAGCAGAGCAATTTTACTGTCTAATATGATTAGGTTAAACTGAGTAAAGACAAAATAGTTTTTTATTTTTCCTCCAGGTAATCCAATAAGAAATGTCTCATATTGCTAGAATTTGACTAAAAAAGGTAATTCTAACCTCAGTTAAAAACAGAGAACACAAACCATGAGCAATAAAAAACTAAAATGAGATTTCACTAGAATGTTTAGAATGTGATTGTTTCCTTATTTTAGAGTAACAAACAATATGAATAGTCATAAAGCAGGCCCACAAGCTTGCACACCATCTGGCCAGATTTAATTCCAAATATGTACGGTTTCTCGTGTTTTACATCATGCCTAGTCCAGGGATGGTGGGCTCAAAGCTGACATTCAAATCCCGACGACCCCTTGTGTAATCTGGGAGTCCTACCCTGAAACCTGCCAAATTCATTACAGGCTTGGAATGAATAACACGGTCATGGGAGCTGCAACAGAGCGCAAATGCTTGAAACGATCATTATCGATTGGTGCTGCCGCTTCAACCCGCCAACTTCCCACCGCTGAGAAAACTCACTGTGGAAAAAGCACCTGGGGACCTCATTCCGAATACATTTCCACCGCGTATTTATACACTTACTTCCATTTTTAATTCAAGGAAAAAGGGTGCCACTAAAATAAATAAATAAACAAACAGCTAATTAAGTTTATCTTCCAAATGTAATAAGAACAAAAGAATGAGTTGAATGCAGGTCGATGAAGATTTAAACTGGCTGATTTAACCTGATCACATCCTGACATTCGACTAGAGAAGGATGCTTTGCTGTTTCATTATGTTCCTTCTTGCGCTCACAGGGGAGATAAAATCTGCCAGGTGGGGCTGGTAATTGATAGTGTAATGGTCCAGAAAGAGCAGGATCACTGGCCTTTAAGAGCTCCAGTACAGCAAGTGGGCTAAGATATAGACATCGTATTGGTCCATTTGTATCTGCAGTGTTTGGAAAACAAGAATGTGGGATTTTTAACCAAAGTATTTTTCAATTAATCAAAAGAGAAAATGATACATCTGTACGGTGGCCATTTTGGGACGTTGTTACACATAAGCCAAATCGGCTTAGCTCCTCATCTGTTATATCCTGATCCAAAACTCAGCCATCTGAAACGTCCTCATTCCTCAGTGGAAAAGGAATCATTTTATGAGGTGTCAACCAATTCCACGGCAATCTAAGTGTTGCCATCCGAATACCCCTGATATTAAGCTTAGGGTCCATAGCATCAAAGGCTTTTTTTAAAGTTGTTTTTTTCTTTTTCCAGCAAACAACATTAATTGTTAACACTGGGTAGTATAGTGTCCTTTGCAAAAGATATGCGACCAAATTAAAAACATACTTTATTCTATATATAAATGCAGGGATGCCAATAATTGTGGCACACGTGGTTTTGTTAAAAATAATAATTTATTTTTTCTCAAAATAAATTAACTTCAATTAAAGGTTGTACTGAAACACAGGTTGAGAGTTTAATCAGTTAAAAGGTAGGTTACCGTGACAGACGTTTTACATGATCCGAGATCCCACGATACGCCACCGTGCAGCGGCATGGTTAACTTCCGAGTATAGACGCGGTGAAGTCAGGGGTCAGCTTTCAGCTCTCAACTGCAGCACCGGATATAATGTCGCCCTCTGCTGATATCTATGATTTGCACTCAAAAAGCTTTCCCATTGGGCTCCATTAATTTTTGACAGCAAATTAAAAATATTTCCATTGATATAATGATGTTAACTCCGAAGTAATTTTTTGGTTCTTACCACACACAAAAATATATATATTTTTTTGTATTATTTATTTTGGCCTATCTGTGCCTTCCTTGTTGTACATGTGACTTGACTGGGGCCTATCTGCGCCATCCTCGTTGTACATGTGACTTGACTGGACACAACTGCACATGGGGCGGCTGTGGCTCAGGAGGTAGAGCGGGTCGTCCGCTGATCGCAGGGTTGGCGGTTCGATCCCCGGCTCCTCCTGTCCACATGTCGAAGTGTTCTTGGACAAGACACTGAACCCCAAATTGCTCCCAATGAGCAGGCTAGCGCCTTGCATGGTGGCTGCCGCCATCGGTGTGTGAATGTGTGTGTGAATGGGTGAGTGAGAGGCCATTGTAAAGCGCTTTGGATAAAGGCGCTATATAAGTGCAGTCCATTTACAATTTATGTTAGATACTGGTTCGGATATGCTCCCCATTGGTTTCTATTGGCGTAGCTGTCTCTACATTATATATAGGCCTTGTGCACACTAGTGTGTGTTGTGTACATCATGTGACGCAGCCAACTGGGCTGGCCATGCCGGACAAAATAGCATAGCAGGGCACATACACACTCAACACTAGAGGGCAGCCAGCCACACATGTAATGTTAGCTAGCTAGCTAACTGTAGCCAGCTAGTTAACGATATACAGTTGAACCTCGATCCAACGGACTAATAGGGGGGAGCAGTTGTCCGTTAAAAAGCCGTTTTCCGTTTTGCGCGAATAATGCGCGCTGCAAAAAATTATATTAACAAAGATAGAGTAGCGCAAACAACAAACACAACCGACGCTTGTACGCTTGTTTTTTTTTTTTTATCGCGAATCGCGAACCTCGATGTTTGGGGGGGGGGGGGGGGGGGGGGGGGCCTTTTTTTTTTTATTTTTTATTTTTTTTTTTTTTTTTTTTTTATTTCGTATGCGGGTGTGCGTGTGCGTTCGCTTTTTGACTGTTATATCGTGAATATAAAATACCGTTTACGTACGCGTCGTCGACTTAAGAGGAGGTGTAGGTAAGAGCTTGTTTGCTTGCTTTGAGGCACTAGCACACGCATTGCACATTTGGATTTGTTGTAGTATTGTTAGCGTTAGCGGCGGGCGGCCTCCCGATTCCAATTTGATTTTGATATATCTCGCGGATATTATATTACATGTCCGTGGATCCGGATCCGTCCGTCCGGGTTCCGTTTCGGGTCGAGTTGTATACATAAATCATACATGCGACACATTGTTAGTCAAAATTGATGTTATAGGTAGCGTTAGCTAGCTAGCTATTATTAAATTACACACCCATGTGCTAAAGGTAACAACTTCCGGTTATTCGACACACAACAAAAAGACGCAAAAATTTAAAAATTCCAACTCATTGCCGGATGATCAACGGAACGCAGAGGCAGTCGAATACGTTGCTGCATCATCCCATTGAAATGAATGACTTCCGCCGGAACGCATCGCACTAGTGCGTATGGCGTACGTCATGTGACGCAGCCAACTGGGCTGACCATGCCGGACACTGCTGCACAGCGGGACGCATACGCAGATTACGCACTTTTGAATTTCAACAATGGAGGAGAGCCTCATTCTTGCTGTGTCCGCTCGGCCCGCCCTGTACGATTCCACGACTCGTACAGGGACATCACTAAAAAATGCTGGGTCTCATCTTTGGTTTTTGCAGGTGGTTCTATACAGTCAAGTGTATTTATAATCTCATACATATTCACATTTCCCTCCTAAAATAGACACCCAATAAAAAACTGCATGGAAATATCATTGACATAATATTGTTGCCTACAAACGTCTATGTGGAGAAGAACAACATTTTTTAAAATAAATTATTTTATTTTCCGATTAAATATTGAATCCGTAGTAATTTCAAGTTGTTTCTTTTTGCTATCCCATAAACTCATTGTCCAAACGTACTTCTGTTGTTTTGACAACTTCCGGTTGTCCGATACATGGCAAAAAGACGCAAAAGTTGAACATTTTCAATGCATTGCCGGATGGTAGCGGACCTCAACGGAACGCAGTGGCAGTCGAATACGATGCCGCATCGTCCCATTGAAATTGGGACTGAGAGAGCTGGCAAATGATCTAGCAACTGATAAGCCGGCGGTGGTAAATGAGAAGCCGTCTATTGATTCGCCGAGGCTGGTAACTCATGTGCCTAGCTTAGCAGCCCACTAGATTTGCAACTGACCTGGCTGGTCACTAGCATTATAGGCTGGTCCCTCGCATATCTAGCCAGAAAACCCACTGGATTGGCGATTTTATTATTATTATTTTTACTATTTTTAAATGAGGCTAATTTATCATCTCTCTTGCATTTGAAATTTAAGTCTGCAGCTATCCAAAAAGCAACACCCGTTCAATTCAAGCGAAGGACTTATATTTGTAGGCTATAGCCTATACGTAGGGTAAAAAAAAAGCCATAGTTAAAAGGTAGCCTATGTTTTTACAACACAGCAATGTAGGCTATTACAACCACACGTGCGATAGGTGGTTGCTGTGGGAATGTCGACTTCGTTGGACATTATGGCGAACTGTAACCGAAAGTTTGTTTATACAACTTTTTAAATAATATTGGGTATTATTGTTTCTATATGCATTTTATTGTCTGTGGCTGTGCCAAGATGAAGGTTACAGAACTTTTGGGGTTTAACCTGTAATTAATAATTTCAGAGAAATATGAATACTGTAGGCTAATTGGGATGTCGACGACTACCACTAGGGGGCCATCATGGATAAGAGATTCATAAATGGCTTGTCAAATAAAATATTTACCTACATGTCATTTTTACCACATTAAAAACAAAACATAGCTTCTAATTGATTAATTACAGTCCACTGGTTCCATTGCCACGTTAAAAATCTGTTTTTGGTGTGTGTGTTTGCACAGGGTGTGTGTGATGCGTCAGTGCAGTAGTACTGTGTAGAAGTACTTGTAGTTAGTGCATGTTGCATGCTGTATGTTGCATGTCGCTCCTGCTTGCTACTCTCTGCTCTCAGCTACTGCCACCGGCTAGCCCTCCTGTGGGGGTGAAAAGAGGAGCCGAGTGCGTAAGCCTCCTCCTGCCGGTACATAGCCTCTCCACCGCCAAGACTCCTGTAGTGCCTCCTCGTGGCCACACATGGTAACTGGGACTTCGCGGTCCCAGGCTAAACTGGAGGGGATCTCGGAGCAGCAGTGGGCCCCAGAGGCGAGGTGTGCAGGCCCACCGGTGTGTGGACAGGTCCTGGCACCCGCCAACCACTGCCCCAGCTATGGGCAAATAACATGGGCAAATGGGGCTCATAGCTATGGTAGGCAACCCATCTAGGAGAAGGACACTCTGAAATAAAACCAGGACTGTGAGGAGTTGCGCCCCACAGTCCTTATATAGCATTGTAAAGCCCAACATGGAGAGTCTAGTTATTTCAAATCCTATACTTCCAGCGGCGGGAGTCCGCAGGAGCCTCGCAGCGGATCGTAGTGCTGGGCCTCCTCCTGGGGGACAACATGACGACTGGACCCCAAACCCGCAAAGGAGGGTTCAGTCCGAAAACAGCACTCGGTCTAACGCAATCTTGCGTTGCAGGAAACCATTTATAATGGGGACCTTCAACGCATGCACAGTCAGAGAAGATGGGAGGTTGGAAGAACTCACACACTGTGCAGAGAGCAGAGGAGTGGAGATCCTAGGAGTCCAGGAGCACAGAAGGGTGCACGCTGAGATTAACATCAAATACTGCAGGGTTGAGAGTTACACCTTCGTCACCTCCTCGGCGTGGCGGAACGAAGCCCAGGCAGCAACCGGAGGTGTGGGGCTGTTGTTGAGCCCTCGGGCACGCAAGGCGCTCCGGAAAACTGACCGTTTCTCAGAGCGGATCCTCATTGCTGAGTTTGATGGCAGCCCAGTAACAACCATCATGGCAGTGTATTCACCCACCAACGTGGCGTCAGTTGAGGAAGCGGAGAAGTTCTACAGGGACCTGGCAACAGCAGTCCGTAGCATCCCTGCTCACAACTTTCTTGCGATTCTGGGTGACTTCAACGCCAGACTCGGTCGAAAGGACGCACCTTACACATTCCATGACGACACAAACCGGAATGGAGCATACCTTGCCGCCCTACTCCTGGAACAAGAACTACTGGCTGCAAACACCATGTTCAGGAAAAGAACTGGCAAAAGATGGACCTTCCAGGACCGGCCTACTGGTATGAGGCGTCAACTAGACCACATACTAGTGAGGCGAAAATGGAGGAATTCCATCTTGAATGCGGAACCCTACAGCACCTTCAACTCTGTGGGTTCTGACCACCGCGTGGTATCCATGAGAGTGCGGCTGAGCCTTAGGATCCCTAAACCGAGCCCCAGGGTACGCCATGACTGGAGGACATTCTCCACAAACCCTGAACTACAAGCCAGATACACAGCAGAGGTCAGGGACCGTGTTCACATACAAGATGTGAAGGAGGAACCGGGCTCAGTGTACATGAAGTTCATGGAAGCAAACGAGGCAGCAACAGCGAGGTGTGTACCGGTGATGCAGAAGACCAGAAGCCCTGTGAGATCGAAACACCCAGATGTCATAGCAGCACGTCAAAAAGTGGAGGACGCATGCCACGCAGTTGGTCGAGACCCGTCCGCAGAACAACGCGAGACACTGAAGGAGGCAAAGCGACTTCTCTTTGCTGAATACGACAAAATCAGAGGTGAGGAGCTGATGCAAAAGGTCCGCAGAGTGGAAGCTGCTCAGGGAGAACACCAGTACAGCGAATCATGGAAGGTGATCAATGAGATGTGTGGTAGGAAAAGACCGAAAGAGGGACAGGTGGCAGGAAACAGCTCAGAAGAGAGAGTGACCACCTGGTTAACTCACTTCAGGAACCTCCTTGGCACACACCAGACAGTGGAAGATGCCGAGAAGGAAATACCAGCAGTCCTGAGGGATCTCAACATTGATGACGGCCCTTTCACAACAGGGGAATTTGCCAAGGTCAAAGCCTCCCTGAGGCAGGGGAAGAGTGCTGGACCTGACGGCATTCCCCCAGAGGTAATCAAGAACTGCAATCTTGATGATGTCATCTTAGAGATCTGCAACCAAGCTCTGATGGAAAACATCATGCCAGAAATATGGTCTCTCTCGCACATCATCCCGGTACCAAAATCTGGAGATCTCTCAAAACCGGACAATTACCGTGGTATCAGCCTGACCTGTATCATCGCAAAAATGTTCAACCGCATGATACTGGACAGGATACGGAGTGCTATCGATCCCCACCTCAGGGAAAACCAAAACGGATTCAGAGAGGGGAGAACCACCTTAGCCCAGATCCTTGCGCTACGGAGGATCATTGAGGAGGTAAAGAGGAACAACCTGGCGGCGGTGCTCTGCTTCATCGACTTCAGGAAGGCCTTCGACACTATCCACAGAGGAATGATGTTGAGAATACTTAAGGCCTACGATGTTCCTCCCAACCTACTCCGAGCCATTGGGACCATGTACACGGGAACGAGAGCCCAAGTGACAACGCCCGACGGTAACAGCGAGGAGTTCAGCATCCAAACCGGAGTGCTGCAGGGAGACACTCTAGCCCCCTTCCTTTTTATAACAGTACTGGACTATGCTCTGAGACAAGCTATGAAAGGAAGGGAGCAGGAGCTCGGCTTCACTATCACGCCCAGAAGGTCTACGAGACACCCCGCAGAAACCCTGACAGACCTGGACTACGCTGACGACATCTGCCTGCTATCTGACCATGTAAAGCAGGCACAGGAGCTCTTGACCAGAGTGGAGTCAGAGTGTGCTAGGGTTGGCCTCATGCTAAATGCAAAGAAATCCGAGGTCATGACCTATAACATCCCCCAAGACCATCCGCCTCTAACAACAACAGAAGGCACTGTGCTAAAGGAGGTCAGTGACTTTAAATACCTGGGCGCATGGGTCGGCTCCACAGAAAAGGACCTTAAAGTGAGGAAAGCACTTGCCTGGAGAGCTCTTAATGGCATGACCAGCGTGTGGAAATCCAACCTCCCCCGACGTATCAAGATCAGTTTCTTCTCTGCGACCGTGGAGTCCGTTCTCCTCTACGGCTGTGAATGCTGGACACTAAAGCAAGCCCTACAGAAGTCCCTGGACGGGTGCTACACCAGAATGTTACGTGTAGTACTGAACATCTACCAGGACGAGCACATTACTAACAAGCGTCTGTACGGGGCACTACCAAGTGTATCAGAAAAGATAGCAGTCAGGAGGATGAGACTAGCCGGCCACTGCCATCGACACCGAGAACTCCCGGCCAAAAAGCTCGTACTGTGGGAACCAACACATGGGCATCGACCAAGAGGACGTCCCACACCTACCTACGTGGACGTACTAAGGAAAGATGCTGGTGCAGAAAGCACAAAGGAGCTGGCCAGATGTATGGAGAACCGAGATGACTGGAGACGCCGATGGAGGGCTCGTCTGAGGACGACGTAGAGAGAGAGAGAGAGATCAAGCAAAACCGATTGAGCATTATAAACTTTATGATATTCCACAGACTATAGCTTATAGCTGTCTAGGTAGCCCAGTGGAATTCCTGCTTACCCAGCGACCTCGGTTGGAATCCTACATGGGGCAAAACTATTTCACTTTTGGACAGAAACAATCCTACTATTCAACATTGCTGGGAATGTAGGCTATAGTAGCCTATTAGACATTGTATCAGTGGATGGGCTTTTAGATTGATGTTTGATTTATCCAATTCTTCTACTGCTGCAGCCTATAAACATGATGTTAGTGTTGCTGTTGACTGACATCAGCACAATTACTCACATAGCCTATATGGTATGTTTACTATGATTTGCCATTTTTAGACAAATGTTTTGTGAGTTGGTTGGTGTTTGTTTTTCTCTTTTTTATGTATTTATTGTGTTTGTACGTACGTGAGTGACCAGCCTATGAATGCAAGTGATCAGTCAAGTCAGTTGCAAATCCAGTGGGTTGCTAAGCCAGTCACATGAGTTACCAGCCTCGGCGAATCAATAGACGGCTTCTTACAAGCGCCGGCTTATCAGTCGCTAGATCATTTGCCAGCTCAGAGTAAGATATGTGGGGTGCGTCCCATACTCGAAAAATGCATCCTCTTCTCCTCCACTACCACCTCCTCCGTGCCCTGGAAACCGATCTTTGTGTTTTAATCTAATGTTGCACATTACATATTAATGGTTACATATAACTTAATATCTTGACTTAAACCGCAAAGTCAGGTACATTGTAAACTGTACAGGAAACTATTTGTAGGCTACATCGCTCCCCGACGGTCATGGTTGAGTTTGTCCATTGATCGTTGATATTAGAAATGACTAGTTTTCCCACCAACGCCAACAATGCAATTTTCAACTTTCAAAAGACAAACAGTAAATCCGAAAATTAGAAAAACAAGTTTGAATTCTCAATTTCCCTATTATTTCAAGGATAAAAAAATGAAAATTGAAGTATTGAATCCAATTTAAAAAATTTCAACTTGAGGTATATGCATAAAGAAATCAAACTGATAAGCATTACACGGACCCATACCTTTAAACGGATGAAACTGTTTAGGGTACGTTAATTATCAGTCAAGCAAATTATTTACTGAATAACAAATATAAATAAATGCAGCAAGTTTTGTGGGCTAGCATATTTATTTGTGTCATAAAATCAAGCATTTAAACTGAACATATTCTCAACTTGTTTCCGTTTATTTTGCTTGCTTATGTCAATTAAAATTCCCTGAATAATCAAGAACATTTATGTAGCCTATAGGTTAATGATTAACAAATGACAACGAGATAACTAACATGAGATTGTTTAATAAGGGTGGCAATAATTCTGAAAAATTAACTGGCCAAAAAATCCCAATGAGTTGTACATTAGCATTGCGTTTTCTCCTCATCACGTTTAAAGAATGTCATTAATTTAAGACGGCACTCGATTTAATCAAAACGATTTAAACATTAGAAAGCAAACATTTAAAGAGGAAAACCTCGTAAATTGCTGGAACCAGCATTGAGCACAATGCTTTCAAGCTAGAAAAACGAATTTACCTAAATATGTGCTGTTCATTGATCACTTCGCATGACATAGGGTATTAACGCATTTTGCGTCAGCACAAATGTGAATATAGTAAAATGCTGCACACGATTATTTACCTATTCGTCTTGGTTATTGAGAAATGCAATTGTTAGGCTAACTGACAAATTATAGCCTACTGAAAAATATTGAGAGATGAGTAGCCTAATAATAGGCTACGTTTAAAAGCAAGATTAACTACAGCGAACCTGGTAGGCCTACATCCCACAGCACGCTACTCTGCATAACGCAATTTGCTAAACTATGAAATACAAAATAGCAAACTACTAGATTAACCTGTATTAATTAGCCTATACACCATCTTTTCCATTCTGTATGTGATTTTAATGTATAATACCGGGATAAACATTAACGTCATTATCACTGAACAGGAAGTTCGATGTGAATTGTGAGTAATATGAGCTTGCCGAGTCTGCTCTTTTGCAGACTCGTTCCCGAGAAAAGTTGAGGGTGGAGGGGCTATGTCACAAACTTCACTTGGCTTTCTAATGGATTGGACTCCCACTTAAAATGGAGACCGAGGGTACATCCTGGTCTCAAAAGGAATTCCCCAAGTGAAGTTTGCAAGTGAAGTTTATGAGGGTTGTAACAAAAACTGTATTGGGCCGCAGCCCTGTTTTATTGGTATGTGCGTCACATCCTCCCAAGTGAAGTTTGCAATTGAAGTTTGCAGTGAAGTTTGCAGTGAAGTTCTGTGAAGCGCATTGTGACAAGTTGTGAAATGCGCTATATAAATAAATACTGATTTGATTTGAAATGTGGAGCAAAAACTGAATTGGGACGCAGCCACACTTACTTCAGGGGTTTCGCTGTGTACATTCGGAAGCAAATAAGTAGTAAACAAACATTTTGGGCACATAAATATGATATAGCTTTGTTTTACAAACATTAGGCGCAGCTTCACTGATGTTTTCCTTCAAATACAACAAAAACAACACAAGACATGGGAGCGCAAGAGTGGGGCACAGGGTTGCCAGATCTTGCAAGACTTTCCAACTAAATGGCGACTCAAAACTAACCAAAAATATATTTTTAACCGAAACCAACGTATTTTGAATAGAGATCATCATATTTTTACTTTTTAAAATAAGTGCGTGCTTTGCGACTTATCATTTTTACACATGACAGATGTTAAGCAAAGTTACATTTTTTGACATACAGTTCAGCAAACAGTAAAAAATGCTATTGAAGAATAAATGAAAGCTTTCTCATTTGGTGACATGGTAGTCTCAGGTAAGTTTCTTATAAATAATGACCGAGCAACAGGTGATAAGGTCAATGAAATGTTTAATGTATGACTTAGGCTCATCCTGTGGGTGCAGTCAACCAGTTTGAAATACAATTGTATGCCTATGTGCAATATGTATTAATACTAAGTCACATTAGGCCATGAATAATCCCTTCTGAAAGCAAAGTATACCCCTTAATTATAAAAGGAAAATTGGCAGATTATTCGATTTACAAATGCACTGAGAGGGTGGGCGTTATTTTCCTTGCATACGGGTGTACTGATGCAGAGTATACGTCTCTGCACAGCAACACAGTTGGTGTAAATCTAACACTGTTGGTGTAAGTTTAACACCATAGGGTGTACATTTAACACCCTAGAGTGTTTATATGAGACCACAGTCTCAAATGTACACCAAGATTTTTGCTGTGTGCCAACTAGAAGCAGTCCCTAAATTGCTATGAGGCAAACTGACCAATCCCATCATGCAAAGGTAGGCTACGAACTGAATAATATTTTTTGGACACAAACAATGTAGAAAATCTCCAAACATAAACAAATGTACTTAGACAAAGTGATTATTTATTTAAGATAACAAGTGCAGGTACATTTAAGATAACCTGCACAGCAAAAATGCCAGTGTAAATCTAACACTGCTGGTGTACATTTAACACCCCAGGGTGTTTATATGAGACCACAGTCTCATATAAACTCCCTAAGGTGTTACATGTTTTGCTGTGTGGCTGTTGGGAGGTATTTAGCCACAAGTTGCTGGGAATTAAACTAAAATAGCCTACCCCTTTTACATTTGTATAGACTTCATGTTGACAGTTCAATTGTTTAGCAATTAACATCAGAAGTGGCACGAGCCCCAAGCCCACCTGTCTGCGTGTTTTTCATGTGTTGGCTTTCAGCAGTACCTATGTACTACCTATGGGGATACATATTTTCAGCAACCAATGTACCTACATTGGCAGAGTATTGACCAGTCATGTAGCCCAATATTTCCAGTCCATTTGGGGGCTGTAACGTGTAGTGATCAAATAAAATGGCTTCGTTTTGTTCAGTTTGCTTCCCGACTGAAAATCTGGGGAATTTCAAGAATAGATCTGCATAGTTTGAAACGATCAATGAGTTGCATGCACACGTACCACTTAGAGGCTACCCCTTGGATACTCTGCAGGTTGACACTCGTTCGATGTTTCACGTTCTTTACTGAGAAAGAGCAGAAGCTTTAGCTTGGTGGCCGTGCATATCGTTTGCATTAGGCTATTTAGAATTCTGACTTAATTTAGACTACATTTGGACATTCGCGCATGTGGTAAACTATGAAAAATGTTTTCTGTATTTTTTTTAAAATATGAGGGGTTTTCAGAGCGAGGAGGAGCTCGATAGCAGGGTGGAGAAAAGCTAGAAAAGGGAGGGAGATATCGCCGTCTTATCAACAACATATCAGTGACTGTGAACAACGCCGGGTCCCCTGACTCTGCATGAGGCTATTTGAGGATGTATTCGAGGAAGGCGACTCTTCTGTTTGTTGGTTTTATCGGCTGAAATCGTTTTGTTTTCTCGAATTTGGGAACGCAACAAAGTCAGGAGTATTCATGGTGCTTAATTTCAGTGACGCTAAAAGGTTTTTTAAAAAAAAATAATGTCAAAGTGAATATGGCAAGCATCCAGGTTACTCTAATACAATTCATGAAACGCGTTTGAGGTGAGTCTTATGCTTATTACCAATAATAAAGGTTTAAGAATAACTTACACATAACTTAAATATGAGCAAACTTTAAACTATCAGACGGATTTGAGTTGCGCATTATCCATACGAACTCATTCGGACTCCCCCGTTATATCAAATACAATGCACGTTTCTGCAGAATGTATTGTGAAATGAGATTGATTGTTATATATTTTATTTTATTTCGTAGATATTTTGTTATTTTTCATAATGAGATCATGGCTTCAGACTTAAATGAACGAAGATAGCGTGTCATTACAACAATGAGCTATAGCCGATTGATGTTCCGGTAAATGTGTGAATGCTGTTTTAAAATAAACATCAACACGCAGCTTGTCATGAAGTGATGAAGATGCGCTAATGTCTCAGGTTTATGACCTGTCTATGCTTATTACTGTAGTACACGTTCTCGTTCTTCAGAACAGTGTGCTGATATGCAAAATATTAGGCTACTGAAAAAATGTCGAAATGCTGTCATGTAGTACATAGCTTTTCATAAAACAAATCTCCATCACGGAAAAGTTACTTGAAAATTACAGTCGTACTGAGAATTATTATTTTAATAAAACATAACCTCTTCTTTGTTGGTATACCGGATTGTTCTGATCGGCGTATACACTGTCAGATGGTTAGCCGTACATTTCAACTATGTAATGTAATCAACTCCTTTCCAGCATATACGGCAGCTGCATGTAGGTTACAACTACATAATATGTATGTATATGTGTGATGGCACGCATCAATGTTTTCCCCACTTTGTTTGGTGATATCCCCTCCAGGCCAGTCTTTCTGCTGGAGGATGCAGGATGATTCCCGTTCCAAGACTAAAGGGTCTGTCACAGCCTTGGGTTGTCAGTGGAGAGGCTCCTCCCTGGGTTGCCAGGATCCCGCCCACTTCTGGGTTTTACGTGCTGGGTGCTAGGCCCCCTCCTGTCCTTATCTCCTCCCACCCTCCCTCAGTCCTGCTAGCAATGTCTGGATGGCAGCTCACCTGTGAGCCGTTTCTGCCTTGGATGCCAGTACCTTTCAAACCAGAGCCAGCTGCTGTCCATCAGGTATGATACAGCTGTGAGGATGTTTCAGAAACATGCATGCTGGAGTGTAGCAGTATTGGGGTTTCTGCAGAGAATTGCACTACTCTCAGCATGGAACAGCCAGGGCAACTTGGGAAAAAATTGTGTTTTCTTCATCGCAGCTTGTCAACAGAAATAACTTTTTAATTGTTGATGGTTTAATGACACTGTCACAAGCAGTGCAAATGGTAAAAGCCCTTCTCCCACTCTATTCCAGGAACTGGACCCCCTACCACACTCACCAATAATGATTATTATTTATATAATAAATGTACTCTCTTGTAAGCCTCATCGATTGCCTGGTGCTGGTCAGAAGCACATGCGTTCTCCCTCTTGGTTAGAGTTGGTTTCTGCTCAAGGATCCTTGCTGCTAGTGAGGGAGGGTTTTCCTGGTCACTCTTGCCCCAGGCTTGCTCTGAGGGAGTATTTAAATAATTTGTGTTGTAAGAGCGCTATACAAATAAAATGTTATTGAAATATAATTATTTTGTGTGTCTAGGGTCTGAGGAAGGTGTGACTATGCAGTGGGCAATTATAACGGCTGTCACATGACTTGACATAAATGAGTGGCAGCACTACTGCCATGGTGCACTGTTATTCTCCTCACCGAGAATTGTATTGCAATGTATTACCAGACCCATCCAAACGTTAGAAGAGCACTTATGCCATTTGCAACATGCCACTCACAGCTGCTGATTGTACTAGCAAGTCCAAAAACAACAAGAATTGAATGTATGGCACCATCAGCTACATCTGTAATGGCCAGACATTGTGCCCTAGCCTAGCTTATGCCAGTTCAGATGATCATCCCTCCTAAAGCCTGTGACGACGTCAGTTTTGGCTGGGATGGAGTCATGGGAGGAGAGATTGACAAAACACAGGTTTTATACTGAATTAGCATTGACAGTCACCTGAGCTTTGATAGAATGAACTCTATTACAGTTTACATAACCAGCAGTATTTAGCAATGGGTCTCTGCAGATGTTCACACAATAGTGGTACCATAATAACATAATAACAAATAAATAAATAACCAATGATCTAGAACCAGCCCTTTTGTAATCTTATATTTGAACTGGTGATAATTCTCAGGCTGATTCTTGATTTTTTATAAATCAAGCAATTAATTAACCGAATAATAAATACCAATAGGTATAGCAACTTTTGTGTGATAGCATTTTCCTTTACATCATAAAATATATTTAAGAATATATACAGGTTATCTGAGCTTGTGGGTGAATGTAGCCAACACTTCATTCTCTATATGTGAAATCGTGAAATTTTAATGAATACAGTTTGTTGCATTGCTCCAAGCCAGTATGATATACAGTTAAAAAAGGTGTTTCAGCTAAGATTGTAGCCTGAACTGTAAAATATTCAGTTGATTCTTATTCAGTCAAACCCTTTTGTAATTAATTTTTTTTTACATGTCTTGAATAAAGATAATGTTATAATGAGAGCAATCTTTTTGATTACTTACAAGTGGATTATTCAATGTTGGAACACTTGCAAATAAAGCAAAATAAATTAAAATAGATTAAGACTAGTGATTGATTTGTAGGTGAGGTTACTGCATGCCCAGTTGTAGATTCTGCTTAATAGCAACTAGGACACTGTGGAATCCACACTTGCCTCATATGTGTTAAAAGGACATTTAATGTATGCGAAAACCTTTCTGACAAAGTCTCATGACCACATTAGAAATGCAAGAGCAAAGGTGTAACAAATGAAAATGAACTTTATGTTCTGAGAATTACCAGTCATAATGTCTTTTCATATTGATGTGGGAGTCCATTCCCAGTTACTGGCTTGAACGTACTGTGCGTCAGGGGTTGACACCCAAATTCAATTGGAAGCTTACACAAAAGTATTCTTTAATAGGCAGACTTGACTTATTATACAACATTAATGCTGAGGGGCTAGACAAAGCTTGTCAATAATACAAAAAATCAGGTTGATTCTTATTTTTTTGATATTTCAGTTTTGGAGAGGCTGGTGGTGAGATTCCACATTTCTCCAACTAAACTTCTTGTGAAATATTTGATATTTTAACACATAAACACTCCAAAAATGAACGTTTTTAACCCTCTTTTTTTACCTAAACCTCATCATGTTGGTTTTTCATTCAATATTTTGTTTATCTTTCAGAGTTTATGTGCCTTACTAATTGTATGGAAATATGTTTGTCTGGTATTGCACACAATAACAGGTTGATACATTCAAAAGAAACAAATGCATTCATGTAAATGCAACCTTTGTACCAGTATTTGACCTTTATAATTTGCGTTTCTGTGTGTGGGTGGTTTTCATCACTGGCAATTTTACAATATCAAAGCATAATTATAATCCTAATTATGACAGAATCTACAGCCACAGTTCATATTCAGTATCTTTCACTGTGCACTTTTGTTCATTAAGTCTTTGTGAAATGATAATTTGTAATGATGGGCATGAAGAAATAGCTGATATTCTCTCTATATAAATGTGATATAATATGTGAAATATGTTTCTGTAAGACTGCCTGTACTATTCACATTGGCCGTGATGAGCAGACTATGATACTGATCTTGATTGTTTCATTTATAATTCTTAGCTGGTGATGATTACATTTTCTGGGCACCATTATGAAGATGGGGAAGAAAATAAGGTGAAATTGGTTTGGCTGATTCTGCTGTTTTGAACTCCTTAGAAATATTGCTGAAATAGTGCTGAAACAGGTGCTGAGAATGAATAGTTGCTGAGTGGGTGTGATAAGCAAGGCCCCTCTTTTTCTCCAATGTCCTATCCTGCAGTTCAGGTTTAATACACTAAGGGCCCTATCTTAAACCCAGCGCTAAGCGGCACTAACCCAAACACAAGTGTCTTTGCTATCTTAAACCCAGCGCTAAGCGGCGCTAACCCAAACACAAGTGTCTTTGCTATCTTACACCCGGCGCGAAGCGGCGCTAACCCAAACACAAGTGTCTTTGCTATCTTACACCCGGCGCTAAGCGGCGCTAACCCAAACACAAGCGTCTTTGCTATCTTACACCCGGCGCAGGGTTCATTATAGCCCCTAGCACTTACGTTAATACAGAGTGATATTGCACCCACAGCAAGTGAACTGGGCTTGTTGGTCGTAAGATGAGGTGTGGCCAGGATTATTTTTGGCGTATTGCTATCTTGAGCCAGCTGAAAGCGCTTGCTCTTAAACCAACAAAAACCTATGGGGTGCAAAATGTAAAGTTTTAACTGACATGGTAATTAAACCTTTTAGTTCATATTTTCAGATTTAATTGATAAATCTCAAATAAGCATGTCCTAAATATATAACTTAAATGTTAAATCTGAGTTTTCAAAAATAAATATAAAAAAAATATATACAGTCAAGCCGGAAAGTCTGCACACCCCTTTCACCTTCTCCACGTTTTATTACATTACAGACTTATACAGACTTATATTAGGGCGGCAGTGTGGTATAATGGTTAAGGAACTGGGTTGGTTGCCGGTTCGATTCCCAGGTCGGACACTGCCGTTGTACCCTTGAGCAAGGTACTTCACCTGCATTGCTTCAGTATATATCCAGCTGTATCAATGGATACTATGCAAAAATGCTGTGTAAGTCGCTCTGGATAAGAGCGTCTGCTAAATGCCTATAATGTAAATGTAATGTTATACTACAATAGATTGAGTTCATTTTTTGCCTCAAACATCTACACACAATAGCCAATAATAAAACAGGTTTTAAGAAAATATGCAATTTTATTTTACTGACAAAAATAGGTTATTTAGGGGTTACATATCTGTACACACCCTTAGCCTAATACTTGGTTGCTGCACCTTTGGCAGCGATTACAGCTTCAAGGCATCTTGGGAAAGAAGCTACGAGCTTGGCACATTTGTTTCTGGACATTTTTGCCCATTCCTCTTGGCATATCCTTGCAAGCTCCGTCAGGTTGGATGGGGAGCGTCAGTACACAGCCATTTTCAGCTCTTTCCACAGATGTTCAATTGGATTCAGGTCTGGGCTCTGCCTGGGCCACTCAAGGACATGCACAAACTTTCTCCAAAGCCACTCCTTTATTCTCTTGGCTGTGTGCTTCGGGTCGTTGTCATGTTGAAAGGTAAACTTTCGCCCCAGTCTGAGGTCCAGAGCGCTCTGGAGCAGGTTTTCTTCAAGGATCTCGGTGTACTTAGCTGCATTCATCTTTCCCTCTATCAGGACTAGTCGCCCTGTTCCCGCTGCTGAAAAACATCCCCACATCATGATGCTGCCACTGCCATGCTTCACTGTAGTGATGGTATTAGCCAGGTGATGAGCGGTGCCTGGTTTTCTCCAGATGTGACGCTTGGTATTCAGGCCAAAAAGTTCAATTTTGGTTTCATCAGACCAGAGAATCTTGATTCTCATGGTTTGAGAGTCCTCTAGGTGCCTTTTGGCAAACTCCAAGCGGGCTGTGATGTGCCTTTTACTAAGGAGGAGCTTCCGTCTGGCCACTCTACCATAAAGGCCTGATTGCTAGAGTGCTGCCTGGATGGTTGATCTTCTGAAAGGTTCTCCCATCTCCACAAGGATACGCTGGAGCTCTGTCAGAGTGACCCTCGGGTTCCTGCTCATCTCCCTGGCCAAGGCCCGTCTTCCCCGATTGCTCAGTTTGGCTGGGGCGGCCAGGTCTAGGAAAGTTCTTGGTAGTTCCAAACTTCTTCCATTTACGATTGATGGTGGCCACTGTGCTCTTTGGGACCTGTAAAGCTGCAGAGATTTTTCCGTACCCTTTTCCAGATCTATTCCTTGACACAATCCTGTTTCTGAGGTCTGCAGATCATTATTTTGACCCCATGGCTTGGAGTTTTGCTCTGACATGCACTGTCAACTGTGGGACCTTGTATAGGCACGTGTTGGCAATCCCCAATTATGTCCAATCAATTGAATTTATCACAGGTGGACTCCAATTAAATTGTAAAAACATCTCAAGCAGTATCAGTGGAAACAAAATGCACCTCAGCTCACTTTTGGGTGTCACATCAAACGGTGTGCACACTTGTGTACATATGATATTTTACATTTAGATTTTGAATAAATTAGCACAAATGTCTAAAAACCTGTTTTCACTTTGTCATTATGGGCTATTTTGTGTAGAATTCTGAGACAAAAAATGAACTCAATCTATTGTAAAATATGTCTGTAACGTAATAAAACGTGGAGAAGGTGAAAGGGGTATGCAGACTTTCCGGCTTGACTGTATATATTTAAGTCTTGGTTTCAAAATAAATATTTATTTTTAAAAAATTTGCTTAAATCTTTCTCCCAGAAAGTTTTTAGATTTTTAAAACTAATTTCCTGCATTTCTACACAACCTCACACAGGGTATTTTCTAAAATAAAATGTTGTAGTCGATAAGATCATTTTTAAACCCCCCCATTATAGAAGGACAATTTATTTATGCCCAATAATACCAAATCATTATCTAATCTTATATGGAAACAAGTACATTAAAGATGAGCTATATTCCTTCATTTCAGTCTTTTTGTGTCTTTGTGCTATTTTCTATTTACATGTGATACTAAGATACAGCCCTCATTGCCCACCTCTATTCTAGACCATTGGCTCATCATTTTGTATCCCCATTTGTATTTTAGCCCTCCTACGCCCGCTGTGCTGTGCATAAGGTTTTTTCGATAGCCTACGGTTAAAAAACGGAGATAAATTTCACCATGTTAACTGAATTTTAGCCTTATTCTTCATCCTTCATATTTTTTTAATTACAGTGGCCAGGCTTCCACACTCTCAGCTTATTAAAACCCAGCTGATTTATCCTGTTATACCATAATGAAACAAAACTAAAATTAATTCACAATTCATTTTAATGCCATTATCTGCATGTGCGCCTTAACTTCATGCTGGAGTAGGTCTGTTTCACCTGCTTTAAATTGAACTTCCCGGGAAAGTGGACTTGTTTTTAAAGCATTAAGTTGCTAGTAAAACGCGTTGGTCACATTTCCATAAGCAGGACATTAAAAAACAATAAAAAAATTCCATGGACCTCTGGGTTGCCAACCTGACAGCTTTATTGTATTTAGTGTCATCATTAAGGCAAAAAAACGGTATTTAGGCTATGTTATTAATCAATATTAGAATGCAGGTAATGAACTTCGGATGAAGCTTGAACTTTGAGAACTCCATGAGAACAGCCTCATGGAATTGATGTTTGACAAGGTTTCATTGCATAATCAAACGGAATTAATTAAACAAGCAGGGTAATTTGGTGTTTTCTAAGGTGAGATTTCTAAGCCATTGGTAGCTTATTCTCAGCTATTGCAGGTGCTTTTAATAAAATTTAAATACTATTGATCCATATAGCCTATTCCTTGATCACACTAAGCATGCATGAGCATATCTGTTTTTCTATCATATAAAAGCAGAAAAGCAGACTTTTAAAGGGAATGGCATGTGACATTTTGATGGTTTATTGCATGTCATGCCCAAGACACACCTATAATTAATGAAGAGACTAGGTTCAGCCCATTTGCACGTTGCGCCGTGCTTAGCGCTCAAAAAACACACCGAAAAACTAGCAAAAGTGGACTTGGATACGCCCTAAATGCACTTTATGCCATGCGTTTAGACAAAGCGCTAAGATCGCCAAGATAGAGCCCTAAGTGGCCTGTATTCATTCAACATTTTTCCTTTACTTTGGCAGAGATTCAATAAATATTTTGTATGTAATTAACGATTGCATTAAAATTAGGGACACATGTTGACTCAATACAGATCTGTCTATCTAGCATTTAAAAAATTTGTTGATTTTAAAGTGAAAAGAAAACCTAGCACACCAAGACCAGGATTGGGGACACCAGTGCAAGATACTTCTATGGAGTAAACACCCTATCAGAAAACAAACTCATGTTCCTCTGTCTACCTGGTACAATTGGACTGAATTTGTATTCATTAAATGGCTTTTAATTATTGCTTAACAGGTGTATTTAGCAGGAGATTAATGTTGTTGTTGTATTGATGTTGAGGATTGAATTACAGGCTAAAACAAAGATGTTTTGGGGTAAGGATTGGTGCGAGCCACCATTGTGCATGGACAAATTATAATGCTCATAATAATCAAACAATGTGCGTTAAGCATGGCAGCGTACCCGACAGAATGCGTTTATGAGAAAAAAAAGAATACTTAGAGGCAGTTCACCCAAAAATGAAATTAAGATATGTTTCTATATGCCAAGAGTTATATCCATCCATCCAGATAGATTTGTTGAGATTGCAATAGTTTTATAGATATTGACAGCTCACCGTGATATCACCCTGATAAAACGGTGCTCAACAGGTCCAAAGATTGTGGTGCTCAAAGTGACAAAAATGTACTGGAAATCATCAGCAATGTCGCTTGAACATTCTCTTTTTATGAACATCCACAGATCTTGTTGTAAATGTTTTTTTTGAAAACTATTTTCTACCAAAGTACACCAACTGTGTATATCCGTGCAAAGTCTCAACCAAAGTATGCCAGTATTCTAGGGTGCACTGTGTTGACATAAGCTCCAGAATATGCAGTGACTATATTTCGGTTTGGGGAAATATTTAAAAATATAAAAAACCTTTTTTTAAACTTGTGATGGGGTTCTCCTGGATGAGCCTGGATGAGAATCCCTGGATCAGAAAATGTTGAAAACAGCACTACAGCATGGATACTCAAATCTGGTCCTTGAAATGTATTGTCTCCCAGGTAATTAACTGAATAATTAGTGCTACTGATTGGAAAACTGTCTTGACACTGATGCCAGGGGGGGGGGGAAAAAAAAAAAAAAAGCAGTTCTTGGAAGGACTTGGCTTGTAGTAGTAACAGGACACTACAGTATTAGTATCACAGACTGAATCTGAGGGCCTGAATCTACTCTAAAAGGTTTTCATACTTATAGCCTACCCGACAGCAGCTGAGCATAGGAGAAGCTGCAACTTCCTCAACAAGTGGATTTAGAGATATGTCAGACGCTCACAGTGTGCCGTTAAATCCATTTGGTTTATTTCTTTTCCTGGCACATTTCCTTGAGCAGCAAGTTCATACGTCACCACCAACCCATTCGAGCACACATTGGGCTATTGACCTTGATTGTATCCCAAAGGTATGTCAGCTCTGAGTTCAATCCCATCACACCAGCCTCCAAAAGGAAAGCTCCAATTAAATTAAGGACAATATAAAATTTACTTTTTAGGCCAGATCCAAGCAGGAGTTTCGTGAAAAAAACATGGAATCTCCATAGTCCTAGGTGGTATGATTGTAATCTTGTGCTACCCTCACAAAAATGAAATTCAGCTGCAATATATTGTAAATGTGTGGACTTGTGTTTAAATGTACTGTATTTCACAGCAGTGTAGTACATTGCAAAATCTGGAAGCAGCAATAATTTGTACAACCCTCATATATTTGGAAGTATTGCCATATCTTGATAATATACTTTTATTTCAATATATTTTCAACATGTTGCATTTCCATTAGGGTAAACACCATTCCTCAATACTGCCAACACCTCCACTGAGGAAAAACAGGCTATTAGGAGACAACAGCTTTCATGGCTTTTCATTAAAGCTATGAAATATGATCAACAAATCAATACATATTTATATGTGTATAGTTGCAATGATAATATTACATGGTGCTTCCAAGGAGAATAGAGATCACCTCAATGAAAGAAACCTTATTCCCCTTAACATGCACTTAAACTGAACTCAAGGAACAATATTGGAAAAGTGGAAGAATAGTGGAAGAATTCCAAGAACATGCCTTCAGTTACAATTGTTGGTGTCAGGTGACACAGCACAGCCATCATGGGAAACAGATTAGCATGTTCCCTGTACCAGCTCCTTAAAACAGTGCTCCTTAAAACATCACTGTAAAATAATGATGAGCCATGGCACAGACACGTTTTAAAGGACAGTGGAAAGAGTTTGGCTCATCAGAGAAGGGTTACCGGCCCACATGTGTATTACACTACATGTGACAGCACCCTTAAAATACATGTGACCTTAAAGTATAGAAATGCGTGCATGTTAAAGTGATAGTGTGCTGTTAAAAATGGATAAAGCAATTTAAAGCAATCCACGTGGGGTTCAGACTTTTGACATAATGTGAGCAATCACACTTGAAACAAAAGCTAGTGCTTTGACAACTCTATGGTATTCTTACATATCTCCATTATGAGAGATACAATTTAAATGTCTTGTTTTATGTCAGAATAATGAATGTATGAGTGATGGTTCAACAGATACTTTGTGAAGTTTCATTTTATTTTAAATTCACACTTGTGCTCTGCTGGGGATATTATGACATACTATATGTCTGTCTGGTATGGAGAAGGAAAAGCACTCAGAGACTCATTATAAATTCTGGCCACGGTCAAAATCTTCAAACCAAGGTTTATTGAGGTCAAATGTAACAGTGGTTGGGGCACTAGACTGGTGGGTTGGAGGTTCATAACCAAGGCATGAAACTGTTTTAGTGAGTTAACCTGATTTTTTAAATAGTAATCTAGGTTAAAACATTGACATGTTATAGAATTAGCTATGTAAGCTATAGCTTCAATAAAGGTGTCTCCCTATTGAGGGAGTAAGCATGTTAATTGATGTAAAGTAATAAATAATTAATCAATTAATAGAGCATAACATTCATTATCTATCCATACTAGTTTAGTACTTTTGCCTTACATTTGCTTATTGGTTAATGTGGCAAAGTTTTTGATATTCAGTTCAGTTCACAAGCAAGTTAATGAATGCCATATTTTATAATATGATGTATAATAGTGCATATGCTGGGCTGCTATTGGACTGAATGGACAAAGCATTTAATAAAGATGTTGAATCTGATTTTGAGAATAAATACCTCATACATTTTTGTCACAACACATAGTGCACTATCATTGTACATTTCAGTGGTTTTTCTTTTATTTTGCATTCATCGTTTATTTGTAATAATTTAACCAATAATAATAGTAATAAAACACATAAATACAAATAAAATACAATTCACCCAATACATTTTTCTATAGTCTATTTTTCTATATGCAGGGTACCTCCAGAATACAACATAATCCCTAGCACCACCAGAGGTGGTCTAATACAGACCAGAACAGACTGTGTGTCTAATCATTACAACACTCCCAAATGCAGCATGACATTTAATCTAAAGAGAGCAAAGAGTGGGCTTAATCACAGTGGTTAAGGTATATTGAATTTTCAGATAATTCACTGTCATTCAGAGAAAGGCCAAAGGGAATTGAGTACTGGAAACACATTGTTTAGGACTAGGCTTTTGCAATACAAAGCATTTTCAATCTTGTGAAATGATGCCTATTGCTGACTTTGAAGCAGCAGAGAGATGGTTAATTGCTATTCTGGGTGTCTGACAAAGCACTACTTGTATATTGGTGCCTAACTCTAGACAAGAATCCATTCATAAGAAATAGAGCAAACATAACCAAAATGACTGCCAATAAGCACTATAATTAATAATTATTGATGAGCTGTTCCTGGCAGAAAAAAAATGTGGTCATTACCCTCACAAATTATGTACAATTTTTCCCCCACTAGACAGGTTGTCAACACTCATCTGAAATAAGCATGCTTGCTGTCCACTAGATGAACACTACGGAGTTGACTGTGGTGTACGCTGACTTTAGACAGATTTATAATTTTTTGTTAGATGTGATGGGTAAAAACTGTGAATAATATGATTAAGATAGGAAAGGTAACTGAAACTGTATGCCAAATTACTTTGAACTCATAGTAACCAAGTGAAGTGAAGTCAGGTGAGACAGTTACAAAATGCTGTCCTGAATGAAGAAAGCAAATAGCCTTTTCAAGGTGCTGCTGGTAGCTGTGATTAGTTCACAGAGGCCTCGATTCAAACAACACTTGTCTTCAAATGAGAATTTTACCCACAGGCTTTTAAAATACTTTTACGACATAATAATTATTCAAGCTTTAATGAAGCTAGGTCAAAAAAGCAGCAACCTTTGCAGTGAAAAGAAACATTATTATTGCCAAATGGTGAGCACGTTCAGACAAAAGAACACTCCATCGGCTTGCGACACTGATGCACACACAATGTGTTAAAGACTCCTGAAGGTGCAGCCGTGTCTTGCAGCTGAAACGCCTTGTGTGCGCACAAGTGCTGTGTGCTGATATGACTGCTTGTATTTGAGTTTAACAGCTTGCCATTTTTCTAACATTCTAATAATAAACCGCTTTGTTTCACTGCAAAGGTTGTTCGCCTGCTGGTTTTGATATTGGATGGAGCCCTGTTGAGCACCTTTACACTGAACTGGCTGTACTTGCCAGATACCATGTTCATGACATGAGGGCCTTTAATTGTGGGTCAAAGCCGTGGACAAATGTGGACTGAGTTCATGCCTAAGTCTGATATGAGACAGATACTTAGAAATAAAATATCCACAAGTGAGTCAGCATGGATCTGCTTCCATTATGCCAAGGCCATGCTGCTATGCACACTGAGGATAAGTCATATACTGTAGTGTACTGTAAATCATATGATAAAGTGTAGCTCTGTGCGTACAGTGGTCTCCTGGAAGATCATGTGACATTAGCCTATTGCTGAAGAAACCAGATATGATAACCAGATGGCTATGCAACCACTAACCTATAGCAATTTGTATAGATTAATATATACTGTACTGCATTCCACATTCCTCTCGGGAAGTGCAGGAAGTGATCTAATGAAACAATCCACATGCTTGATCTCTAGTTAAAGTGAGTACCATAATGAATTGAAGTTGAAGTGCAGACTGTCAGCTTTAATTTGAGGGTATTTGCAAAAATCTTTTGTACATAGTCCCCCCCCTCCATTTCCAGGCATCAAAAAATATTGTTTAACATTATGTAGAATAAAGTAATATTGCATAACTTGAAGGGTTTCTTCTCCTGACTTATTTTTCCATAAAGTTCAATAGGAAATTTTGTCAGGAGAAACAACCCTTACAGTGATCCATCCATATCTACTGCATATCTGGCAGCAGAGTGATGGTTTGAGGCTCGTTTGATACCTCCGACCCTTAATGATTTATAGCCATTTCGCCAACCATGTATTCCATACTGTTCCAGCATAATTTACAGCTAAATCTAGTCCCACCCCCTAATCCCCATAGAGATCCATTCAAATGCAGAGAAGTTATAGTATTGCTTGTAAATGTACCAGAGAATAATATATCAAGAGGCTTTTGATATTGTTAGGTCACAGACATCAGGAAGTCATGGCATGTAAAGAATATGCGACCAAATATTAAAAATGATTACTTTATTCTACATTACAACTGTACAATATTTTTTAATGCCCGAAAATGGGGGGGGGGGGGGACTATCTACCAAAGGTTCTATAATTTTTAAATTGTTCATCCGATATGGATGAGAATACTGTCAAATTGAAGCTGACAGTCTGCACTTCAACCTCATTGTCACTGTATCCTTTCAAACTCAAAGTGCTAAAGTACAAAACCAAAATAACAACAAATCAGTCGCTGTTAAATGAATTATGGTGCTCAATGCTGAATTATTCTGACTCTACTATATAAAAAAGGTAATTTAGCTGTGTTAATACAGTGTTAAAACCCCAATTTAGATGGCTTGGAACCAGAAGGGTGTAAGTGCCATTTGGCAAACTTTACAGGAGAACGAAAATAAAGTTTCACCAAACTTTAAACAATTGTATTTATTAACATTCAACCATAATATTGGAACCCCATACATAATAAAATAATTGCCACTAACTGACCAATATTACTGCAATACAATATTCCAAAACATTAAAAAAACATTTAAATTATGCCAAAAAAACACATACGCCTTTTTGGCACAAAAAAATATTTTCTAGCGTGTAAACGAGGGGCGTATGTGATGAACAATACAGAAACTCACCTAGTTTCATTTGGCAATTTAATAAACACTTGACCAATTAGAATGAATGATTAGAAAAAAGTAGAATAGATGCAATTTGCAATTATGGATGGATCACTTTCAGGGTTGTTTTTCCTGACTAATTTTCAAGTGATCAATCCATATCTACTGCATATCAGGCAGCAGAGTGATGGTTTGATGCTCGTTTGACACTGCAGACCCTTGATGACTTGCAGCCACTTAGCCAACCATGGGTTCCATACTATTCCTGTGTAATTTACAGCTTAATCAAGTCCCACCTCCCAATTCCCATAGAGATCCATTCAAATGCAGAGAGGTTATAGTATCGCTTGTAAGAGTTCCAGAAAATAAGATATCAAGAGTTTTTAAATATCTTTTTATACCCAGTCATAATAACATCACCTGCTTACCTGTGGAATGTTCCAAGCAGGTGTTTTTTTACTTTCCAGTCTTTTTTTTGCCCCTGTCACAACTTTTTTGGAACGTGTTGCAGGCATCAAATTTGGAATTAGTGTATATTTACAAAAATCAATACTTTACCGTCATCATTCACAGCTGATCCTTATTCAATTCATCTTGCTCTTCAAGATCATTAAACTCATTAAAACCTCTTCTGCTGTTAAAAGTTTTTTTGTTTCCATGTACGACCTGTATGTGTTAAGTGCTGTCTTAAGGTTCCACCCACAATGCATTGTTCAGAGCCTGAATGGCGTAAAGTGCACTTACACCCTTCTGGCTCCAAACCATTCTCAATTTTTGGGTTAGGTCTTTGTTGTTTTGTTGCTTTATTCAATACTGTTTGTGATTTCAGTTGTGTCCTTTTGTACGGTGGCTCTGAAGTGCAAAACGGAAAAACAAAAAGGAAACGCAAAAACAAAAACTTGCGGCCCTGAAGTGCAAATACAGCATACAAAAACAAAACCCTGTGGTCCTGAGGTGCAAATGCAACATACAAACAAAAACTTTCAGCCCTGAAGTGCAAAACACAAAAACAAAACGAAAACACAAAAACAAAAACTTGCAGCCCTGAAGTGCAAAACACAAACACACAAAAAGAAAAACACAACAACAAAAACTTGCAGCCCTGAAGTGCAAAACACAAAAACAAAACGAAAACACAAAAACAAAAACGTGCAGCCCTGAAGTGCAAAACACAAACACACAAAAAGAAAAACACAACAACAAAAACCTTTGGCCCTGAAGTGCAAAACACAAAAACAAAACGAAAACACAAAAACAAAAACTTGCAGCCCTGAAGTGCAAAACACAAACACACAAAAAGAAAAACACAACAACAAAAACCTTCGGCCCTGAAGTGCAAAACACAAAAACAAAACGAAAACACAAAAAAAAAACTTGTAGCCCTGAAGTGCAAAACACAAACACACAAAAAGAAAAACACAACAACAAAAACCTTCGGCCCTGAAGTGCAAAACACAAAAACAAAAACTTAGCAGCCCTGAAGTGCAAAACACGAACACACAAAAGGAAAAACACAGCAACAAAAAAGTTCGGCCCTGAAGTGCAAATGCGGAACACACCATTACGGAAATACGTCATCAGCTTTGGCATAGTTTGAGTTATGTACCACAGAAGAAGAACTGAGCCGTTTGGTCCTAACTTCGGATTGCTGTTTGATTCGATAAATTATGTTGAATTAATTTGAAACGTTACGTTATTTAGACAACGTAAAAATCTGTAATATGATTGCTACATTGGATCATATTTGAGAAGTCATGTGAGTTAGAAAGATGCTACGAAAGGCTACGTTAAGCTAGCTAGCTAGGTTAAAAACATTAGGTAAGATAGCTAGCTAGCTAGCTAGCTGCAATATCCAGCTAACGTTAACTAACTCACACAACTTCTCAAATATGATCCAATCTAGCAATCATATTACAGATTTTTACGTTGTCTAAATAACGTAACGTTTCAAATTAATTCAACATAATTTACTGAATCAAACAGCAATCCGAAGTTAGGACCAAACGGCTCAGTTCTTTTTCTGTGGTACATAACTCAAACTATGCCAAAGCTGATGACGTATTTCCGTAATGATGTGTTCCGCATTTGCACTTCAGGGCCGAAGGTTTTTGTTGTTGTGTTTTTTCTTTTTGTGCGTTTGTGTTTTGCACTTCAGGGCTGCAAGTTTTTGTTTTTGTGTTTTCGTTTTGTTTTTGTGTTTTGCACTTCAGGGCCGAAGGTTTTTGTTGTTGTGTTTTTCTTTTTGTGTGTTTGTGTTTTGCACTTCAGGGCTGCACGTTTTTGTTTTTGTGTTTTCGTTTTGTTTTTGTGTTTTGCACTTCAGGGCCGAAAGTTTTTGTTGTTGTGTTTTTCTTTTTGTGTGTTTGTGTTTTGCACTTCAGGGCATCAAGTTTTTGTTTTTGTGTTTTCGTTTTGTTTTTGTGTTTTGCATTTCAGGGCTGAATGTTTTTGTTTGTATGTTGCATTTGCACCTCAGGACCACAGGGTTTTGTTTTTGTATGCTGTATTTGCACTTCAGGGCCGCAAGTTTTTGTTTTTGCGTTTCCTTTTTGTTTTTCCGTTTTGCACTTCAGAGCCACCGTACTTTTGGCACTGGATCAGAGCTCATCATTTCATTTCATATATAGAACTCATTTTCACCCAAAATGCCACTTACGCCCCTCTGGTTCCAAGCCCACGTATTTCAATGGGATTAAGGAATTAGCCAACTAACTTGGATATGAAGTCCATTAGTAATAATAGTGTTGATTTGTATTTTTGTACAGGATAGTCAAATTAATTGAACTCAGCTACAGGAGGATTTAAGTGAAATGTTGGGACTGGAACCAGGACACATAGCAGTTAGGCAACGTGTTGCCTGTGATGAAGTGATTTTATATGAGGTAGAGTTGAAGCACAAATAATTGATTTTGCTTCCACTGAGGCTCGTATTCATTGATCCACAACCTTGTTTAGGAACATTCACAACAGATTAAAGTAACTGTATTCCTCCTAAACATCACTACCCCATTTTATTTATGTGCATACTTAACTATGAAGCCAATTGGCTATCAGCTAATATACACTTGCTTCAGCCACTTCAACAATGTCATTACCCTATTGGGTAAATGTTAATGCACATATCCGTGCTTTTCAATCAGTTCTTAATAATGTCATTCCTTGATATTTCAGTGGGAGTTGCACTCCCAAGCCCCTGAAAGAACCGTCCAATCAGCAGCAGGCCTGGATTTGGTCCCTGTGTTCCCACGCGCTTATGGCTCAGTGCTGCCCCCTGCTTTTGGGAAGCATTGGGTTGAGAAGAGGCTCCCAGGCTACCAGGTAAAAAGAACTTCATGTTTAGACCTATTTTGCAGTGCTTTGGTGTGCTAGTTAATCAGACAGCAAGAGGAAACAAATTACACCCAGAATTACAAGGTTCAAGTGCAGATGCAAGTACAGGCTTACGGATACAATTTGTGAAGAGCTAATGATATTTATGTGTGATAAATTCCATATTACTTGGGTAAAATATTGATGTTGTCTGCAGCCAGAAAATAAATATTAACCTCTTGGTTACTAATTCAGCTCCCAGACTGATAATCTTCAACAGCACTCATGCTAAAAAAAACTGATTTAAATGATGCGTTTCAACAAAAGTACAATTGTGATGCATGAAAAGATTTTGTCATATAAAAAAGAAATATCCTCATAGTATATGCTAACCTCAGAAATATCAAATCTGTAGCATTAAATCTGTATCCAGGAATATATACCATATGCTTGGCTGTAGAGGCCTGTTATTTTAACCATGAACATAAGAAACATGATAAAGATGTACCAAAGGATTATGAATGAAATATTTCATGCATGTCGCTGCCGCGCTTAATGAGACAATTTTTTCACAATGCCATTTAGATTTGGTACAATAATAAAGTATGACCAACTGTCAACAGTGCACTACATTTGACTTGATTTGGTACAGTGGTGAATACATTTTCTAAATTTGAATACCATGTGCAATCATGTGCAACACACGACTTGGGAGTGCCTAATTGAACAGCAGGGGCCACTCGTGTGGAAGAGCCATCGTCATCCCGGCCTGCCGACTGAATACCTGTCTCCCTCGGCGAAGCAACCATGAAAATGCGTTGTCCTACGGGGCTGTCGGCCACAGTCGGCACTGCCTCAGTCAATAGCAGGCAATGAGGCTCATCCATGCACTAGAACGGTGCCTTAACAGGCTGGGCAATCCAGCAGCCCCAAAACACCGAAATGTAACAAGTGTGTTGACTTTGTAGATGATGTGTACCAGGTTTCATTAGCGGACTCTCAGTAATATGTTCCAAATTTCTGAAATTCAGAGGCAGACTCTACTTATGCAAATTGTAAGGCTGCACATTCTGGCAAGTGGCACATGTGTGCACTTTTAGATGTCTGTGGAATGAATTTTTAATGAATTTTTGAAAATTGGATTTTCAATCAACTGCTAGTGTCACCACAAGGCAGATCAGACCCCTGAGGTGGGGGGCTATTGGCATATGTCTCATTTTGCCTGCCAAGATTAGCATGTTTTCAGGAATTGTTGTGGGAGAGAAACAACAGGGCTCAATTTACAATTTGATCATTTAGCAAACACTTTTAGTTCAAGCAACTTAAAAAATGTAATTTCTCAAGGTTTCAGGAAATGTGATCTTTACATATAGATCTACAGATCACAGAATTATTTCAGCCCGTTGGATTAAAAGCAGAGGTGCGTAGATCTAAGAGCTTCAGTAACTAGACATTCAGTAAAGACCTTTACTCAAAGTTGTTTAATTACGATAAGGATAAAAACGTGTCATAATATTGCCTTCACCATTTAATTGATGAAGACAATAGTCATCGCCACAGGTGTACAAGCTAAATAGAAGGGGACTACCAATCAGAGCCTCTACATTCAGGAAAGCCATGGAGTACCTGATTGAGTAATATATATTTTTGTTTTTGTTAAAAAATTCATTCAGAAAATAGCCACACTCAATGCGTTTTGATGAGGCTAAAAGAAACATTTCAGGCTACTGCCTTCATCAGTGAAATATAATTATATTTCAATGGCAATACCTACCTATACCTAGAATTGCCACAGGTGCACAAGCTAATTAGAGAGGAAATGCTAATCAGGTAGACATTTTGAGGTAGACTGTTAACGAGTACTTAACTCATAGCGCACATCAGTGAAATGGTGTTATATAAAGTCAGTCCAGCACATTGGATTTTAAATGCAACAGTGACTACGGGGTTAAAGTGAAGACTTTCAGCTTTGATTTGAGGGTTTTTACGTCCATATCGGGTGAACTGTGTAGCAATTGTAGCCATTTTTATACATGGTCCCCCCTACCCCCATTTTAGGGGACCAAAAGTATTTGGACAAATTAACATAAACTTTATTAATATTGTATCATATTTTATATTTGGTTGCATATTCTTTGCATGTCATGACTTTCTGATGTCTGTGACCCAACAACATCAAAATACTCCTGATATCTTATTTGCAGGTACTCTTACAAGCAATACTATAATCTATCTGCATTTGAATGGATCCCTATGGGAATTGGGGGATGGGACTAGATTAAGCTGTAAATTACACAGGAATAGTATGGAACACATGGTTGGCTAAATGTCTGTAAGTCATCAAGGGTCTGAGGTATCAAACGAGCCTCAAACCATGGATAGATCACTTTAAGGGTTGTTACTTCTTACTTATTTTTTTATTGAAATCTATGAAAAAATGAGTCAGGAGAACCAACCCTTAGCGTGATCCATCCATATCTACTGCATATCTGGCAGCAGAATGATGGTTTGAGGCTTGTTTGATACCTCAGACCCTTGATGACTTACAGCCATCTTTTAATTAAGATAAGGCTGAAACATTTCAGATTATTGCCTTTATCAGTTAAAATGGTGCTATATTCTGATGACAGTCTTATAGGCCTACCTATCTCTATAGCATTACCACAGGTGCACAAGCTAATTAGATAGTAAATACCAATCAGAGCCTCCATTTCATGGTAGGCTGTTAAAAAGTACTCAACTCATGGCTGCAAACCTAATAAAGTAACATATATTTTAAATGGAAATGGAATGTGCTTTTTTATCAGCCATGTTGGTGTAAATCTAATGAATGAATTAGCTACATTCAGAAAAGATCCACACTGAATGTTTTTGGTTAAGATGAGTTCTAAAGGTAATAGGCCTACTGTTTTACAGTTTGATAATGACAATAACTGATAAGATAAACTAGCATACATATTGTTTTGAGCCAAAACTATTACTGTCAGGGGAAGTGTACGGACCAAGCACGACAATAGGGGTTCTTTAAGTGCTCTTAATGAGTCACCACAAGGCGGGGGGAGAAGCCGCAAAAAATTGTCAAATCAATGGCAATATGGAAGCGTCAAAGATGACGCGAGGTTTAAATAATGAAAGGAAATGCGGAACAGGTGAACACACTGAGTAGCAGGGCAAATCAAAACACCAAAACACAGGATGGATAAAGAAAACCAAAAGAAGACGCTACATGAGCGCTCCACAGAGAAGTGGTCAAAAAGGGAAGAGCAGGCTGGGAAACCATGACAATTACACGGGCAGCTCATTAAAGAAGACTGCAGAAACTCCAGGGCAAAAGCAGCTAAACAAACATAAGAACACAATAAGGCTGGTATAAAGCTATAATAAGGTGGTCATATATCCTGTAGTCCAGGTGTGGGCAATCCCGTTCCTGGAGCGCCGATGTGTATGCAGATTTTTGTTTCCACCAATTACCCGAGCAAAATTACCTAATTGGCTGTATACACAAACACTGCTTCACTGATAGATTAGATCACAGTAAAATGTTTCATATACAACACAAAAACAGTCTTCGGCTGTCATTCATGTGCCTATCAAGAAATGTAGCTAAAATGTCAGTTGACGAAAATGTTAGACTAATAAAGTAATGAAGATCAGAAATTGGCACGAAAACCAAAAACAAATATGACCCTCGTTGCCCATCGCTACTATAGGACATGGGCTCAGCTTCAATCAACATTTGTCCTGAACTTTGACAAAAAATTAAAAGCAATAATCATTTTCGATATAATTTGGAGAGCAATGATTAAGCCTTCCATAATGTTTTCGTAAGTTGCAAATGATGATTGAAGTATTCTAAGTGTCTTTGCTCATGCTAGTATTAAATATGAAATTATACTTCCAGAGCTCTGTTTGCTGTGTTTTTGCATGCTGCTCTCTCTAATTAGATTAGCAGTAGCTGCTGACTGCTTGGTCATATTAAAAAAAGCGTGAGCAATACACATGCAGTGTGACATCAAATCTGCACCATGGCAGTGCTGGCTAAGGCTAGTGTATAATTACCCACAGCATCCCCCAGTGAGACAGAGATCCACATCCAGCCAGTGTGTTTGTCTTATCTTGTTTGGGAGTAGAAATACTTCTGGTTTAATGTGTGTCTAGAGTCGGCCTGTCCCAATGTTTTAAATTTTAGGCATTTATCAGACACTCTCACACAGGTTTTCTTATTACATACAATCCTGTATATTTATTTATACTTGCTCAAGGCTACAATACTAGCGCCCCAGCTGAGAATCGAAACTACGACCTTGAATTACAACTCCTAGTGCCCTAACTATTATACTACAACTGTACATGAAGCATAGTGTACAATGGGGTATTCCAAACAGGCAAAGGGTGTCCAATAAAGTCCTGATCTCCTGATCTCATTTAGTGTCTGCAGTGCAGAGTGGACCACATTTTTCTGTTCATGGTCATGGTTAATCTAGTCATTGAACCTTACAGACAACACGTTCCAGAAACCAGTGCACATTCATGATATCTTATTCATGGTTTATGAATAATGAATGGTTTTCTTCAGATTTTCTGACGCTGAATTGATGTGTTACAGGTTTACCTAAATACTGCACTCACTCTTGATTCAGCTTGGAACAGTCCTGAGGAAATGGGAATTTTCCAGTTACATGGAAAGCCATTGCTGATGACAAATCAAGTGGCGGTGAACATATTTAGGCCAGTTTCAGCCTCCAGGAATATTCTCTCTCTCTCTCTGTTGCCTCAACGTGTGTCAGGTCAGTATTAAAATCTATTACTCATTTCTTCCTTATAAGCCTGCTCCTTCAGCCAGAACCAAAAGAAAAAAGCTCTTTTAAAAAAGTTTTCTGTTGATTCTCCACCATCTAAGGGTACTGACAGCCATTCCGAAAGCTCATTTTGAACCCACGGTGAACGTTGCTGGCTGTACCAAGCATTTTTTAATCCCCAATGTCAGAACTATTGATTTGATGCCTGTGTGATATGCAAGATGTATTTGAGTTTAATTGTCAGATTCGCGCGAGATTTGAAAATACCTAATTTAAAAAAAATGTACTTACAGTTTATGCCCCACAGGTTCAAGGTTTCTATTTCAGCAGTTTTCATATGTAGCTATATTGTTGTTTGCAATTATACAATAAAATACTTTTTAATCAAAATTTATTTCTTGTAGAGATTAAATGACTACTGAATGAGATTAAATAACTTGCATTGCATAGAGCACTTACAAAGTGTCAAAGATTTAACTAACAGCATTCTCTGCTTGTGGCAAACACCTTTGCTGTTGATATGCTTGCTAAAATGGTTCTGAAAAAAAAATTATAAAAAAAAAAAATTACAATTCACAGTGCCTTTGTAAATTATAAACAAAAAATAGCTATAGAAGAACTATCAGTACTTCAGCACAAAGTTGGTGCCAATATACAGCTCAAGCAATGTTTCAGGAGTGATGCATTTGGTAATCTCTGCAACACAGAGATACCATCAGCCAATCAGACTGAGAAAGTATATTTTGGACAGTAGCTTTTCCAGCTGACTGGAAAGTAGCAAGCTCAGTCATTTCAGGCCATCTACTACATCAGCTGGTCTGGATGAAACAACAGATTCCCTTCTCTGTTACAAAGTTCCCCTCAGGTGATTTTCTTTGTGATAGTTCCATGGGATATAACCATTGCACAAATATTTTTACGTGCCTTTTGAAATTTTGTCTTTGAATCTTCTCCAACATGCCATGCCTTCATTTAGAATCTTCCTTTGCCTGGTCTGTAAGACTGCAGGAAGCATGATGCTTTTGCTAAGATGCTAATTGTGACTACCGTTGAGCATGTTTATATTGTCTGCCTAAGTAAATAAATGCATAAATAATTTAGTGAATAAGTTAGACCTTTTCATTCACGAATGCTGTTGAATCATAAAAATGAATAATATTTGAATTCTTCATAAATGAATCCCTGAGGGTTTTAGAGAAAATAAAACATCCATATTTAACATGCAATGGGGCTGCTGACATATGACCAGGTCAGTTCAGCCAAACTGGTCCAATTGCCTAAGGTCAGTCCCCTTCTGGTGCTTTCATAAGATGATCCTCTGTCTACTGTACATCTTTGCTTTCATTCAGTTTGCGAAAATATGTTCCAATCTGTTCTTCTAGCCTCTGTAAAAGGCTGTTCTTAGAGGCATACTGTGCTGGTCCACCTTTTCTACAAACATGGGCTTGGAGAATTAGCCTGTTGGCTCAAAAACAAAAAGTGGAGAAAATAATAAATCAGCCAAAGAACATCTCCCAGTTGAAAGTGTGAAATTAGCTGAAGTAGTTTTTTTTATTACCTAAAGCAGCAGTAAAAGCTCTGAGAAAGGATCATGGCGTGTGTTTTTACGGACTGCACACTCCACAGCATCATGGATAAAAAGATACACTTCATTGGTTGCATACAGATTAAATTTAAGGGTGAAGAAATGACCAGGTTAATAGGGGAGAGGGGTCTGTTTGTTCCCTGAACTCTTTTCGCTGTTATGCCTCGGTGCCTCTTGGGCTATGATTGCACATCTTCAATTCTGAGGTAATTGGGAGGGGAATACTTGGTGAAATGACATATAACTAATATGGGAGAATTTTTATTTAGTGTTTGCTAAATTACGCATAAAAAACGCTTCATTACATTGGTACATCTGAAACGCGAGTAAAATAGTGTTCATCAGCAATGCAATTTAGAGGCGTACAAACAATGTATGACATCCTTGTTGAAAATCATCCTACTTTTAAACTAAGTGTATTGATATGTTTAGAATATGCACTGTATTGTAATAATCTCTGGGGAATTTGGTCGTGAGATGTTACTTAAAAAGTCCATAAATGCTCTGTCCTCATTCACAAGTTTCCATCATGGGTACCTAATCCATCTGTCAAAGCAATTAATCTGTGCAAGCAAGGACGCATATGGAGATGAGTATTTTATTTAATACATCTTTTTCCTTTGTTATAATATTTAATTTACACACATATGACTTCTGCAGCACCTCATTTATCTCATTCCAGATACGGTTGATAGCACCTGCATGAATATTTAGCATAAGCTGTTGATTCCCTTTTCTTAACTCTAGAGAAAATGAGTTTTTGAAGCTGAACCCCACACCCTGAGAGTTGCTTCTCTGCTGAGGTCCAACATTCTGAAACACAAACAACGCACACGTTCTTTCGGTGTCTCATCATAAATACCTCAGTATCCTTCACAAAGCCATTAAATCATTCGCTATTCATTTAAAGAACACCTTGGAAATTAGACTTCAGTTTACACTAAAATTGTAACTAAAATATAGTATTACAGTAAAAACTTTACATTTCTAAAGGGGTTTCAATGCAATGCAGGGAAGCAGACAGCATTTGCTATAAAGAGGGGGGAAAACATGTTGTAACAAGATCCCAGTTATTGTTGGTTTAATTATTGTTTATTAACTGTAACTAAGGACTATGGGCCGGATTCAGAGATGGCCAACTTAAGTCATGCGCTTAAGTGCCTCTCCTGCGTGGATTTAACGCGGGATAAGATACGCAGTATTCTAACCTACGCTACGCGGGTGCGTTTCTCAAAATGTGGGTGTATGATATTCTAATGACCTGTTTCTTGTACCTGCCCCCTGGGTTGCCAGCTTTCTACTAAAAAAATTTGTGTGGGGGTATACATTTTCAACGTGTCAGTGACATTGCCTTTAATAACCGCATTTGCCTTTGTAAAATCCTACCTTTGTTCATTGTAGTTGCTCTTGCGTGATGGGGAAGGCAGTGAACGTATTGATCCATCGCATTGATAAAATGATCATAGCTCCTATTGACCACTTGGATACCCATCACACAATCAAAATAAATAATCGCTGGACAGTGGTTGCATGCAATATTATTAAGTAAACAAATAAATTGTTGGATTTACTGAAAAAAGATTTTAAAATTTTGGTTGAACACAATAGCCTATATGCGACGTCTTAAACTTAATCATTTTGGAGAAGCTGCGCTGACACAAATCATCTCTCTATCAAAGCGAATATAATCCAGACACTGTCTATCAATGAATCCATCTAATATTGGTCTGGCATGATATACCAGAACAGACGGTCAATCATAGCCTGCTTTTACATATTTTTCATAATTGCAAATTAGCTATACAAAGGAAAATATGACCAATATTATTTTGGAATAACATGCACTGATTCTAATATCCATTTATGTGAAAGATGCTGTATATTTCATAATAACCTATTGGCGGCGCTAGAGATAAACCACATTTCTTCTGAACAAAGTTGTGCAGAAAAAAAATGATTAAGGGCCAGATTCAGAGTTGAGATAAGCATGCACAAATGGGACTTACTCCCAAAATTCTGCATAGCTTAAACTATTTGTGATTCAGATCTTTGACTTATCTGCTGTTTTAAGCGTCTCTCCAGTATATACGCAGCATTATGCGCGTGGGGTGGAGATTTGATGAAAATGAGGCGGGTCTGCAAGCCATGCAAGATACGCGTATTCAGTTTTCACTTAACGAGTTTTCACTTAATCTTTTTTTGCTTTGTTTGGAATAAAAAATATGCCTATCGCCACCAATAGATGATTAAAATAATACAGTGTCTTTCAGATATTAGAATGCGTGCATGTTCTTTGAAAATAATATTGAAAAGTGAAGTTTTGATTCATATGTGTGGTAAATAGTATAATGCATATAGTGAACCAAAAATAAAGAAGAAATACAAAAGCCAAAAAAAGAGATGAAGAACAACAGAAATTGTCTATGATTATATTTGACTACAAAACATGTGATGACAAGCTACTTTTTTGCATATTGTAGTCCATAAGTTGAGCTTGCACAGACATGAGTCAGAGGAAGATGCTCCATGTGAACCTTGAGCATGCATGGCGGGCATCAGATTCATCATGGCTAACTGAATCCCTTCCTCCATGGGAGATGCTATTAGCAATTTATGCCACTCTGCTGGGTTGTCTGGCTACAGTCAGCACTGAAACAGTTTGGATTAATTACCAGAATGTCGGACCCCTCCCCCTCTAATTTTATTCCACAACCTTTGGGTTACATATACATTACCTTTTATATTGCTATAAAAACACATCTTGGACTCTTACGGTTTTTTCTGTATACAGGTTTTAGCAGTAATTTCTAACTGTACTCATCTCCGGCAGGGTGTCCAGTTTCTATCAAGCAATTTGGAAGCAACAAGAGGATTGGGCTGACTACTGCTGCTATTGTAGGGATGGAGCCAGAGGTTTCACACAGACCTCCGCTGTCCTGCAACCAGCCTTTCCACCTCCTCACCCTGGCACCAATCAAGAGCCCTGCTTGGCCTCGACCTGGCACAGGTAAGGATTAGGATTTAAGGCTGGAGATGAGATCCTGAGACTCTTAACTTTTCCATTTCCCCCTAAATATTGCATCATGAATTTTGAATTAGAAATGGCAAATCGTCCATGCGAGACCCAACACAAAGTCAAGCTTACATTTTTAAATGAGGTTTCTTCCACGTTTTTCTTACTCAGTATGCGGTTTTTGGGATACCTCTCAATGTCAATACACATCTTGTGAAAACAATGCAAGTGGCTGTGGCTGGAAAAAAAAGAACTGCCACTGACTGTGTAAGTGGAAAGCACAGGGACTCGCTAGTGGAGCGCGGTCATATTAAATCTCCCAGCAACCAGGGGAACAGTAATGGCCCAGAGAAGAGGCAGGTATAGACAGAAAGAGTGAGCACAATGTTTTTGTACCTACTGCCCACAAAATGACTCGGAAAAAGTATCTGTCGGAGTTGGAGTAGACACTTCTTTTAATGTGGGTGTCAAGATCGATCACCCTAGATAAGGGTGAAAGGGCCACTCTCTGTTTGTGGACAGTTCATTATTGAAACAAAGAACCGTTTAAACTTAGTGGATGTGCTGAGTTTCCTCAAGATGATCCTGATTAAAATTTTCATTATTGTGTATTTCACAATTATAGTTGTATTTAGTGTGAGCAATGGCATTTTTTGCTGAAAGGGGTAACTCGTTTATTTGCTCTGAACTTCCTTCTGTACCTTTGTCTATCTATCTAGCCTAGCTGTATGCAGGGTAAGTGATACATGTCTGATTTTGATCTATGGGTCTGTGCATTCTCCTCTGTGCACAAATAAATATTTTTAAATGGCTTGCACGTCCCAATATTACGCATTTTACACACGTTTGATTTCCCTGTACACTTTTAAATATCACTTCTGATGAAAACACTTCTGATGAAAATTTATAGGAAAAACTAGGATTTACTGAGAAGGATGTTGCATATTTCTGGTGCTCAGAGAAGATAATGTTCAGGAATATTATGAACACACATCACATCTGAAGCAGAGTAAACTGCTGTGGAATGCTTGTGTCTGCAGAGGCTTGGAATTTATTTTAAAAGAAGCAGATATCTTTTTTTTTTTGTTGACAGTGCTTATAAATATAGATTTATTGCCTCTACGTCTGAATAAAAAATATTAGCACAATGTATGGATTGTAAGTGTATGTGCAGTAGGGTATCTTGTTATGTTAATGAGAAATGTTAATCAGCTGTTCTTGCCAGTTTATGACTCATTCAGAAGTAAAACAAAAATTGCACCCAATGGCTTTCTTTTTTTTCTTTCTATCTATCTGTCTTTCTTTCTTTCTGATTTTGAGGTAGCCTACAGCTTTTCCTTTTATGGAAAGTTAAAGAATGTGTAGTGATATAATTCAGATAGGGTATTGTGTGCAAAAGTCATGGACAGTAGTGAGTCATGTGCATTTTTCATGTATATTGATGAAAGAAATTTGAATTTAAAATATTTTTCAGCCTTTCTTACAGACTGGACTGGGGGTGTGAGACTAATTCTGGAGGGTTGGTTTTTGGTGTGTTTAGTGAATGTGTTTAATGAAATGATTTGTGAATAATTTACGTTACTTGTTCTCACGCCGTGTTTCCATGGGCTAAACTGCTCTTTGAAGGGAGACCACAAAACTAAACCTGTAGACAGTGTGGCCCCCTAGCACTTTAGTTTGACACCCTTGATGAGACAGTTCTATTGGATGGTGTGATGGAAGGAGTATGAGTGTAAGGAGTGTCAGGAATACTTAGCAGTCACAGATTTACATACATTTACATATACAGTGTGAGTGACACAATTCAAATCTAGGCTACAGTTTAAAAGTGAGTTCCATCTGTGCTGCTCAGCGTAGCCTTACGTTACCTTTTAGACGTTTGCTTTTTCGATGCCGTTGTTCTTGCCATTTATTTTTATTAATTATGTTCTAATTAAGCAACTGTAGTCTAACGCCAGAATCTAACTTGTGGCAGTTAGCTAGTAGCCCAAGGTCAAGAATCTGTAGTAGCCTTCTAACTAGCTCTCTAGCCTACAAAGCATACCCAACAAACATATTCCATGCCATCGTGACAACAACATCAACCTAGCTAGTCTAGACTATGATACAATTAAACGGTTACTAAGCTACTTGTATTTTGCATTATTTTAGTGTATGATTCTCACAAATCAATGTGAAGTTCTACCTATTCAGGTAAAGACGAGCGTGCTTGCGCTTGTTAGCCTATATGCGTGTACGTATGTACATGCAAAGCTTTGAGAAATGCCTTTTGCTTTTTTGTTTTCTTCAGAATTCGCACACATAAATATCAGGGGTGTGTTTCTGAATATTTATTTTTGTTTGGGGCCCTGGTGAAGGGCAGACAAAGCCCAAACGCAAGCTTTCACTATACAACTGGAGCTGGTGGATTTCTGGCCAAAATGAATGCATTTGCACTGGCATGGAAGGAGTGGCATTAACAGGGGTGTGTTTATGGGAATCACCTGGGGAAAGTGCTTGTTTCCTCCATTTTGTTTCACTCAAACAACTTTTCTTTGTATTCACCGAAACCACCTCTTAGCACTGAGTGATTCTGTTCTGGCTCGGTTTAAAAGGCAGAAGCGGTCATGCCAAGGATCATTCAAATGTAGCGGTCATTTAATTTGGTTTCCTGAGTGTTGTTTTTAGAGATTCACATTCTCTTTCAATCCATGGGCCACGGTTAATGCATTTGAAGTCTTAATTTATTCATGGATAGAGATCAGAGACAAATAACCAATGAGGGTTTGTAAGGACGTGCATTAAAGCAAACGGCCCACTGATATGCACAGGGTGTTTGCATTCATATTCTGTCTCAGTGCCTTTAGAACAGAGGCAGCACTGACCTTTAGAAAAGGAAATGCAATGCCAATTAAAGTGTCAAAACCGATTAGTCATTGAATTATGTGCATTCTGTATGAAATGTATTTAATTTTGTTGTTCTGCCTGTAGAGTAGATTGCTGCTCTTAAAGATATTCTTCATGTTATTGATTTTAAATTACACTGATGTAAATACAGGTCACTGAAAGTCAAATGTCAATGGTATTGTTTATTTGCATAGAAATGTATTTTACAACTGTGCGTCAGCTCAATACATAAATTTTAACACCACAACAAGAAGACTCAACAGTCATTGAAAGGACACTGGGAGATATACAGTACATGCCAGTCACACAGTATACACTGGCATGCAGAAGCTTGATCATGGACGGTTTGTTGATTTTCTGAGTGAAAGAAAGTAAACACAACCTCTGCATTGAACAGACTTAAAACAGCATATCTCTGTTATTATGTGCAATTACCTTTTATTTGCTGAAATTAACATATTGAAAAATAAAAAGGTTTACATCATAGTTTCACTCAGCATCAGAAAATATACTCAGTGTATAATATGCATTGACCCGGCACCATACATACACACTTTGGGCCTCATTCATGAAATGTGAGCAGAACGAATTTGCACGTAAATCGTTCAGATTACCAATTTTGACATTCATCTTCATTCATTCGTATCTGAGATTTGATCGGACACACTAACAACATTTACACTTGCTCCGGAGCACACGTACCTCGTTCGTAAATTCAGAATGCCGGTAAATGTAGCTTTCTGAGTATATAATTTTTTTATTTTTTATTTTTTTTTTTTTAAATTCACAAGAACTAATGTAGCTTTTGAAATACACATTACAAAACGTATAAATTTTATGATTAAAAAAAAAAACACGTTAGATTACGCCTATTAATCAATTGTAGGCTATGAAGCTGTTTAATTAGACCCATAACGTAATCTAATGAATGCTCCCAGTAGCCTACTATTTTTTTCTAAATTGCTAAAAACTTAAATTCTACATGACCTTACATAGGCTATGCTATAACACACATTTAACCAATGCACAAAATTTGCTTTAAAGTGGCTTACATGTCTGTAGCCAGGGTTGCAATTGTGGTCAACAACTTAATCCAGCTAATCTCAGCGTACATCCAGTTCCCCTACAAGATGCAAAAACAGTTGAAGGTAAAGCAGAGTTTTTATGAAATTGCCAACCTGTCCAATGTTATCGGTGCCATAGACTGCACACCCTAGTGCACGTTATTGTTGAAAAGTCGATGAAACGCCGTCTCGTGTTCAGGGGGAAAACCGGATAAACTTTATTTAAAAGTGAAAGTTTTTTAACCGGTTAGAATGTAGCCAGCAGGCTATATACTGGTAAAACCTGAGCTGTGTGGGACACGCGCATCAATGTGACCGCAATTAGAACGCGCCAGAGAGATTCTAAAGTAAGGTAGCCCATGTGATTACCCGATTTTCAAACCACAACTCACATGCACAGAACCCCAACAGAATGACCAAATTAATAACGTTTAATTTATTTCCAGGCTGTGATAAAGCATGGGACATGTTATCTCCTGCTAGGCCTTTACTTTACGAGTTCATGATGCCGGTACTGACAATATTGAACTATTTATCTATTTTTCCTTGATTGAACATCTGCTAATAAAACTTAAATTTCAGTGTCAGAATAATTATTTCCTTTGCTTTTTCTGGGCCATTCTGACTAGATATGGACCTTTAAATGAAAGTGACAGCCTCCATATAAGACAATTCATGGGCATGGATTTATGCTAATCACAAAATAACGTGGACGCGCATCGTAAGAGAATACGAATAAATCTACCTTTTCCACACGGTTTGGAACATTTTTTCGTATAAACTCCCTTTGGACATAAATGTACGCGTATATTTAGGAACGCTTCATGAATGAGGCCCTTTATGTTCTATACTATACATATCCCTCATTCAATACTGTATGTGTTTCTTACTGAACTAAACTTCCTCTGCCTCTGTTTTTCTTCAACTCATTATTTTGTAGCCTATCACAGAGGACAGAAGTTAAATAGACTCTGCAAGGTTATGAGTGGGGGCGTGTGGCCTTTTCCCCAGCATGCCGTTCAGCCAACAGAGCCCCCTGCTAAATGCTCCCACAGCCTGGGCAGCTCCCTGTGCTGCAGGCCCTAGAGCTTAGAGCCCAGACACACCATAACCCCCCCAGCCTGCTCTTATTTCCCTGAGGCAGTCTGCCATACCAAGCCAGGAATGAGAAGGTTGGCACATAGCACTATGTAGCTAATATTAGTACCCATAGTACCACAGCAGTAGTGCTGCTCCCAACTATTGCATCAGGATTTTGTATCTGATTAGACAGGGAACTATATTACTTGAATTTGCAAGTGTGTCAGTGTAATGGTAGGTGCGGTAACATTGACTGGTGCACACCAAAGGAAGTCAACTTAAAGGAATATGTATATTCCTGTTTATATCAGCATCTTCTTTTCCCCAACCAAAAGCGTGCATGCGCACGTACACACACACACACACACACACACACACACACACACACACACACACACACACACACACACACACACACACACACACACACACTTTATGAAGACAAATGGAGTATAGTGGTGTAATGTACCCTTGAACTGAAACTAAGAGCCACAAAGTGGTTTGTTGTCATTCAGCATCGTGATCATGAGTGGTTTCTCTGACTTATACCATGACAATACATGCCATAGTAATGATGATACATTCACTGGGCAATATAGTCACCTTTTTAACAGGACTGATGACACTTTGATAGAATAGCCACTTTTGTCTACATTTATCTGAAATATGTTTGTTTTCTTATTGTGATCTTTAATTTTTCATCAAAATAATAACAAATGTATTATTATTAGTATTATTATTATAGGAATTCAAACAAATAGCATTTGAAGCAGCTGCCTTCAGCCAAAAGAACAGACACAGTAAGTGGGATTCAGACTCTGCTCTGGGTGACAGACACAATAGATCTCAGAAATGACTGCTCCTGTATTCAGTCTCTCTCTTGTGTGCATGTGGCAATAATTAGATTTTAGATCTATGCATTACATAGATCTTGGTCCTCTGAAATGGCAGCATCTTTGTTTAATTACCACCGAAGCAGAATTTGTTGAAGTGTGTAAAGAGTGAAGGGCTTGTTTTCTCTGTCACCATATAAATAATCAGGCGCATGCACACAGGCAGCAGCACCATAATATACTGAAGCATAGGCCTCCTGTCCAGAGACAGTGCCGTTGCTGCAGCCCCAAAAATGCCTTATTGACTGCATGCAGACATTTCTTTTTGTAAAGCACAAACAAAAAAAACTCTGTGCACGGCCTGTAGCAATAGTGGTAAGTCATGCTGCTTTTTCTAATTTAAGTACTCTGGTTTCCTCCCACTGTCCAAAGACATGCAGGTTACGCTAATTGGACAGTTTAAATTGCCCATAGGTATGAGTGTGTGAATAGCGTATGTGCCCTGCAATGGATTGGTTTGTCCAGCGGGTATTCCTCCATCTCACCCAATGCATGCTGGGATAGGCTCATATAGGCTGTACATCTTTGTCTGTGTGGTAAGAAAAAAAAATTTGACCACAAAAAAATACTAAGCAAAAAATGTTTAATGCACAGAGTTAACATCAGTATATGAGTGGAAGTATTATATTTTTTTGCTGTCAAAAATGAATGGAGCCCAATGGGGAAACTGGCTTTTTGATCACAATTATAGACATCAGCAGAGGGCGACATTATATCCGGTGCAGAGGTTGAGAGCTGAAAGTTGGCCCCTTGCCCTGACCATGAATAACGGGTTAGATAATTGATGGATGGATAGATAATATTCCAAGGAAAGTGAGTTGTTTCTCATTAATGCTTGACTGTTTGAACCGTGTTATAGGAATATAACATGAGGAACTCTATAAGGCATACAATGCTACCGGTTTCATACCCGTTCGGTTGAGCAGTCAGTCCTTAACTCTGAAGTCATGTATCTACTTTGAAATTCCACTGCAAGATATAATTAAATTTACTTACTCTTTGTTATAGTTAATTAGATCTGTAGGACAAAAAGATAATTCCAGATTAGATGCATTCAATCAATCAATCAATCAATCAATCAATCAGGTTTATTTATATAGCACAGTTTCGTACAAATACATGTCATTCAAAATGCTTTACAACAATAAATAAGAGCAATACAATGGATAAACGAGATAATGCAGTAAAATAACAGACAATGAATTAAAAAAATAATGTTTATAAAGACAATAAGGAGATAAAAAGTCAATTTAAAATAAATAAAACGAGATAAAATAGAATAAGATTCAGTTAATAAGTAAAGTGCGATTGTGGTAGTGCAATAGAGTTAAAAGTACTGGCTGAGCTTGAATAAAATTACAGTAAAATGCAGTACAGTTTAATTGTTTCAGTTAAAGGCCTGTGAAAAGAGCAAGGTTTTCAGTCCAGATTTGAAGGACATAATAGTAGAAGCATGTCTAAGGTTGTAAGGTAGTTGGTTCCAGCTATGGGTAGCGTAAAAACTAAAAGCTACCTCACCATTTTTTGTTTTGACCTTAGGCACAATGAGCTGACCCGACCCCAGAGATCTAAGTGTTCTGTTTGGTTCATACAGCCTGAGCATGTCCAAGATGTATTTTGGTCCTAAGCCGTTGAGTGATTTAAAAACTATTAGCATCACTTTGAAATCTATTCTATGGCGGACTGGAAGCCAGTGTAGCGATCTAAGGATTGGAGTGATGTGTGCACTTATTTTAGTCCTTGTAAGAAGCCTGGCAGCAGCGTTTTGAACAAGTTGGAGCCGTTTAATTGACTTTTCTGAGAGACCAGTGAAGAGAGCATTACAATAATCAACCCTACTTGAAATGAAAGCATGAATGAGGGTTTCTAGGTCTTGTTTAGACATAAAGTCTCTGACTCTTGTTATGTTCTTCAGATGATAAAAAGCGGATTTGGTTATCGACTTAACATAGTTATCAAATTTAAGATCTGAGTCGATGAATACACCAAGGTTTCTGGCCTGGGTGGTTGTTCGTAGACCAAGAGAGTCAAGGTGGGAAGCTAGTTTTTGTCTTGGTTCTTTGGTCTCGAAAATAATAATTTAGTTTTGTTTTTGTTTAGCTGTAGACAGTTTTGACACATCCAGCTGTTTACTTGCTTTAGAATAGAATAGAATAGAATAACCTTTATTTCCCTTTCGGGAACTTTAGTTGTAGCCCCAGCAACAACAAAAAAGACATAGACAGTGGGGCTGACCCACAACACATAAACAAACATATCAAATAAAGACATTCAATAGAATCATTGCATTAATAAAGTGAATTAAGTGAATTAAAGTGGAATAGCCTACAGCCAAATGTCATGATTAAAAATAGCTGTCCCGAGATGTCCAATGTCACAACACACAAACTCCGCCTCCACAACTTTTCTCCATACACGCAGTGCTGCGGTCTCTGTCCACTATCGAAACGGAGCTCAGCCTTCCCAGTCGCTGCTTCACTCCTCCGCATTATCTTCTCCTTCCCTGGTGGCCTTCTGAAGAGTGTCCACACACCCGGATCAGTCCCGACATCTTCAACTCCGGTGAAGAGCGATGGTAATTCCCAAGCATAATGCGAATGTGTCTCCATGGTGACGACCACAAACAAAATCATCCCGGCTACACAATTCGTCAATATTACCAAAACGAGCAGCAGGAGTGCCCCGAAAAATCTCCATCCGCTTCCCCATACCACAACAGACACATTGTGAAAAACAAAAAAAACAAAAGATAAAAGCCAGACACAACAAAACACATTCAAATTAACAAACACGTACACGAGAGACAGCTGGACTACATGTCGCCATTACAGCGCCACATGACGTTTAGGCAGTGGTATAGACACTCAATAGGGTTATAGTCGTCAGGAGTGAGCGACAGGTAAATTTGTGTGTCATCCGCATAGCTGTGGTATGACATTTAGTGCCTTTGAAAAATTTGACCGAGGGGGAGCATATATAGGTTGAACAGCAGAGGAGCAAGGATGGAGCCTTGGGGAACCCCGGAGGTCAGAGTTGTCCATTCTGATTTGAAGTTGTTGATGGTTACAAAATAATCTCTGTCTTGTAATTAGGATTTGAAGCACTTTAAGGCTATGCCCGAGAGCCCGATCCAGTGGTGTAGTCTGTCAATGAGTATTTGGTGATCTAACATATCAAAGGCTGCACTGAGATCCAACAAAACAAGAACAGAGATTTTACCTGCATCAGTGTTTATGCAAATGTCATTTAAAACTTTGATGAGTGCCATCCCTGTGCTGTGATGGGATTTAAAACCAGACTGAAAAGTGTTAAAAAGGCAGTTTTGGTTGATTAAAAACAGCCTTCTCAAGGATCTTGCTGATGAAGGGAACGTTAGAAATAGGGCGATAGTTATTTAATTTGAATGGGTCAAAATGTTTCTTTTTTAAGAGAGGTTTAATGCACGGAGTGAACAGTTAGCCATTTGCAGTAGTTCTGAAGATAAATATCCAAAGTTATCTTTTAAAAAGCTAGAGGGTGCAGGGTCTAATGAGCAGGTAGATGGTTTGAGGTGCTACACTATTTCTTCAAGTGCCTTATTGTCGATTTCCTTAAAATGCGACAAGCAAGGAGGACAATTTTTTAGCAGAGAGGAAGGACAGGGTGCGGCTATGCTGCTAAGTGCGGCGGAGCTAATGGCTGATCGAATGTCGCTGATTTTGATGCTAAAATATGAGGCAAAATCATTGCATTTATTAATAGAGCAGAGTTCAGGAGGAAGTTGAACTGGAGGGTTTGTCAGTCTGTCGACTGTAGCAAAAAGACTGCGTATGATTGGTGTTTCTGTTAATGACACCAGAGGTGTGTCTGGTCCTTTTAATTTCTAGGTCGTGGGCTTGCAGCTTCTCTTTATAAATGTCATAGTGGATTTGCAGCTTTGTTTTCCACCTGCGTTCAGTTATTCTACATTCTCTTTTCATATTTTTTACTGCTTGAGAATTTCTCCAAGGTGCTCTCTGTTTACCAGTTACTGATTTGTTTTTTAAGGGTGCAATATCATCCATAAAATTCACAATTTTGGAGTTTAAGTTGTCACAAAGAACATCAACAGAGTCTGATGCTGTACTAAGTATTTATTTTACATTACATTATAGACATTTAGCAGACGCTCTTATCCAGAGCGACGTACATAGTGCATTTCAGAACAAGTAACAAGTTTAAAAAAAAAACAAAAAAAAAAAAAACACGAACGCTAGGCGCGCAAGCGCGCAGTTTGGATTTTTTTTTTTTTTTTTTTTTTTTTTTTTTTTTACAATTCAAATACACAATTCTGATAACAAGGGGGTAGGGGGAGGGAGAGAGAGAGAGGAGAGGTTGAGAAGGTGTCTGCTTTCAATCTTGAAAGCGAAGCGGTCAGACTTTTCTGCTGTTCTGACCTCCACGGGGACCCACACCGGGAGGCCGTGGACAGACAGACGACGACGTCGAGACCGGGGCGCTAGGTATGAAGAGGGTGGGTAGGAGTCGAAGAGGAAGGAGGCAGAACGAGAACTGGCAGGGAGTGTAGGTGGGTTGTAGGGGGGGATGAGGTGGGGGGGGGTCCTCTGACGGCCTGGAAGCGAGGCTGAATTTGATTGTTTGGGAATTTGCCAGCCAGTGTACGGTATGAGCAGGGGGGTGACAGGGGGGTACCGGGGAGGGGGAAGTGAGGGCGCGCTGCGGGTTCTGGATCTGGATAGGGGGAGTTCTGGGGGGGGGGAAGGGGTCAGATGAGCCAATGCAAGAAGCCAGCAAGGAGCCAGCGCAGCAGCCAGCAGCGCGGCGAGAGGGGTCTGGTCTCAGAGTGGGTGCGTGGGGCGGGGAGTGGGTGGTGGTGATGGGCGGATTCTCGGGACAGGTTACACCGGAACCTGCATGCCCGGTTTTCTGTGGAGGGACAGCTCGGAGGGACACACTGTTCAGGGTTCACGGGATGGTGTTCCTGGCACAGGAATTTCTTAGGAGTGGATTGATGTCTCTAGAGGGAGAGATTAGAAGAGGGGAGCTGAGTAGAGCCTGAATGTAGCTGAGCTCAGTCTTGCCTGGATTGCTCTTGAGTGGTGGTCAGGCAAGCTAAGCGATGGTGTCTCTCTCAGGCTGTCGGAGATGAGGGTGAGAGAGAGAGGGAGAGTATAGGTATCGCAGGAGAGACAGTTGAAAGAGCATGAAAGTGATAGAGTGCCAAGGGATAGGGGGTGTAAATGGTGACCAGGGAAGAGGATAGAGAACTGGAGAAGGGGGGGGGGGGATGGAGAAGAGGAGGGGGGGGGATACTTTACCAGCCCATGCAGGGTGGGAGGAGCGTTCGGAGAGTGAGGACTTAATCCAGGCAGGGCAGGCCACCGATCCCCCGCTAGGGCAGACAGGGACGAGGAGAGAGGGAGCGGATGGAGAGGAAGGAGAGAGAGACAGGAAGAGAGAGGAGGTAGATGGAGAGGAGAGGGAGGGCAGAGCATGAACACTCGCTGACGGAGAGGCGAGGGAGGCTGCGTGAGTGCCTGAGTTTGAAGCCGGACTGGTGGGGGAGGAGTCAGGTTGTTCGGCAGTGAAAAAGACGGGACTGGGGGTTAAAAAGGCTGTTTCAATTGTTTTGGAAAGAAAAAGAGAAAGGAAAAGGAGTCTAGAATTTGTTTTGGGAAAAGAGGGAAGAGATTTTTTTTTTAGTTTTTTGATTTTTGGAGGGGTCCAGAGCGGGAAGGGAAGGAGGAAGGTGGGGTGGGAAGGTCTCAGAGGTCAGGGGGGGAGGAGCCAATGGGGGTCACAATGGGGAGGAGGGATGGGAGGAGGAGGAGGGGGAGGGAGATGGGGATTGGAGGTAGGAGAGGAGAGGTGAGAGGGACGAGGGAATGAGGGATGGGGGAGAGAAGGGGGAGAAAAGGGGGATAAACAGGGGGGGAGAAGGGGGGGGTGAGGAGAGAGAGGGGTGGAAAGGAGGGGAGGGAGGAGGGGAGAGGGAGAGGGAGTGGAAGAGAGGGGAGGGAGAGCTGGGGGAGGGAGAAGGAGGAACGAGTGAAGGAGCAGTGGAAGGGGAAACTGGGGAGAGAGAGCAGGAAGAGAGAAGCGGAGGGAGGAGGAGAAGAGGGCTGAGAAGGGTTTGATGAGGAGGAGGAACTGCAAATAAGAAGTGTGAAGAAACGAGAAGAAACTTTTGGAGAATAGTAGAGGAGGGAGTTTGCAAATAGGGAGGAGAGGGATGGAAGATCTGCTGGATGATGGAGCTCTCTGGTTCTGCTGCGCTGAGGACTGCAGACTGGTGCGCGGGGCAGCAGAGATTGCTGGCAGGGAGGAGATGGAAGGCAGGGAGGAGGAGGAGGGAGAGCTGGGAGTGGAGAGGGGAGGAGATGGGCAGGAGAGCATGGAGTGAGAGCGAGAGGGGGAGGAGCAGATGGGAGTAGTCAGAGAGGGGAGGAGAGGGAGAGGGGGAGGTGGGAGGGAGAGAGGAGAGGAGAGAGACAGGGGTGAGAGAGGGGGGAGGGGGCGAGAGACAGAGGAGGGAGCAGAGGTGGGGGGGAGGGAGAGGGAGGGGGAAGAGGAAAGGGGGGAATCAGAGGTGGGAGGAGGAGGAAGAGAGAGAGAATGGAGAGAGAGCAGAGCCTCTGGGGGGGGGAGGGATCTAGGGGGAGGAGGGTGAAAGGGGGGAGGGGGGGCAGGGGGAGGGAGGGAGGGAAGACCAGGAGGAGGAAGTTGGAGGGAGGAGGAGTGAGGGGGGGAGGGAGCGAGGGAGGAGGTTGAGGGAGCTCAGGAGGGAAGAGGGGAGATGGCCTGGGGGAAGGAGAAGAGGAGGGGTGGAAGCTCATCGAGATCGAGGGATGGGGACCTGTGGTGAAGTAAACAAAAGGATCATCGGGGGATACACCCAGGGGAAACAGAGAGTGAGTGTCAAAGGGATCAGAGAGCAAGTAAGGAGGGGAGGGGACCAGAGGGCAATAAACAAGAAGAGAGTGAAATGAGGAGTAAGTAGAGGAATTAACAGGGAAAGGGGGGGCGGGGGTGAGAGGAGAAGAGAGAGAGGGGAGAGAGGGAGGCGGGACATGGAGGGTGTGAGGGGTGTTGAAGAAGGAGAGAAGGAGGAGGAGAGGACCGGGGAGGGAGGGACAGTGAGAAGTCTTTGAGGAGGAGAGCGAGTCTGGCAGCCGGAAGCCCTTGTGGTCGTATGTGAGGATGTCGCGAGGAAAGAGGTGGAGGGCAGAGGGGGAGGTGGGCGGAGAGGATAGGGCCCTTGCGTTGGGCAGGAGAGCCAGGCGGAGGCGCGCCTGGTCGCGGGTTGGATGGTTTGCAGAGAGCAAACGAGGGTGTGGGAATTGGAGGGGTTGCGTTGTCGTGGAGGGAATTGCGTTGGAACAAAATCAGTGCAAAACAAAACTGCAAAACCAGTAAAAAGAAACAAGCAAACAAACCAAAACAAAGCAGGAAACTAAAAGCCTAATTGGATTGAAGATAAAATATAACCAAAAGAAGGCCAAAATGTGAAAGAGCTGTAACAAATAGTGCACTTGTATGCTCATTGATAGATAGTTTTTTTGAGCATAGGTTAGACTGGGTATCTGGACAGATCAATATATCAAAAAATACACAGTAGTGGTCTGAAAGTGCCACATTCTTGATATCAATACTTACAATGTTTACACCTTTTGTGATAACCAGATCCAGTGTATGACCACGACAGTGTGTGGGGCCCGTCACATGCTGAGTCAGATCAAAGGAATCAAATACTGCAAACAGTTCTTTAGCATAGTTATTATTGGGATTGTCAATGTGGATGTTGAAATCACCAGTTATGGCAAAACAGTCAAAATCAGTGGTGATTACTTGCTAGAGGAGTTAGCTGAGATCATCAATAAAGTTAGGAGAGTATTTTGGAGGTCTGTAGATAGTTAAAAATAGTGTTCGCGGGGAACCTTATAAGACAGTGCCAAGGTACTCAAAAGAAGCTAAATCATCAAAGGATACTCGCTTGCATTGAAATGTATCTCTGAAAATAGCAGCCACCCCTCCGCCTTTTTTGTCAACATGAAGAGCATTCATATACTTGAAGTATTGAGGAGCTGACTCTATAAGTACTGTTTCATTGCTGCCTTTTTCTAGCCATGTTTCCGTTAAAAACATAACATCTAAGTTATTAACCGTTATACAAATCATTAATTAAAAAATACTTATTATTTAAGAATCTAACATTTAAAAGTGCCAGCTTAATAGTGCAGTTAGAGGTGGGCATTGGGACAGTTGGAACTACACGTGGGATGACTGACTTCCTACCATGTCTGACATGGGTTTTTCTGTTTCTAGTGCTTAAAATGACAGGGATGACGGAGGATGAAATCTCACAGGGTCCCATTGCTGTTTAAACAGTGGGCTGGGTGCACAAGAGAGTCTAGCCCGCACACATTCCTCAAGTCTGTTGGAGAATGGAATATTTTCAGCAGGAGGAGAGGGGAAAGTCTGCATGCGGGCAAACTACTGGCAAACTTTCTAATTGAGCAAAAAATAAATAAATACATAAATAAATAAACCAATGACAGATATTATATGACCAGCAGTTTGAAGCTACTTTTTTGGTCTTTCCAATTTTAAAGTTCACGAGACTGCACTGGTCCATAGCAAATGGCAATGTTCAATTAATGTCTTATCTTTAGGAAGGAAGCGGAACCTCCCTTTGACTCCTGAGCTTTGTCTGATTATCATTAATCACTTCTTCACTTCCATCCTGAGCATTTTTATTCCCCAGAAGCCCCTACTGTTAATTAGTTGAGGGACTTTACGCAATCTGTTCCTCCATGTTTGCCAACAGTGTCGGCTATGCCAGTTATGTGAGACTAATTGGTCTCCGTGCAGTCAAGCACTTCCTTTCAAAGATCAGGTGGAATTTGGGAGAATATTTTTTTAGAACAATTCACTTGTAAGAATACTGCATGCACGCACATGTATAATACAAGTATAAGTCATCCTCATACTTTTTACAACTTTTGTGTTTGGCTGCTATTCTTAGGCCTTAGTACAGCTGAGCATATGACCAGGCAACCCCCCTGGATTCAATCACAAGCAGAGAGTATAAATGAATGTGGTACCACAATGATGGTGAATTTCTCAGAGAGAATTATGGATGAGCAGACATGGATGGTTCTCTTCCTCCAGTTTATGTGCTGCTACAATCAAACATTTTAAATCAAACATGCCTGAACCTGACATTTGTGTTGATGATTGATGCACTTGAAGCTAGCTTTAACCATTGTGGAGATCCGTAATTTGACACTCCTGTTCCCTATACAAAGAAGAAGTACAAATCCTCCGCCATTTCCAGTCCCCTTGGCTGCTTTGTTAGACCTCTCACACTGGCTCTTTGACAAAGCTCTTATTAGTAAAGGCTCTATTCATCAAATTTCTTTATATGCAGACGGAATCCTCTTTAATCTTTCTCAAGTCCCAGGTTTCTCCAGCATTATCATTTAACAAGTTTCACTATTTGCAACATTAGTGTTAGCTCCATAGGTTTAAAAATAAATGAGAAAAAGAACCATTCTTGTATTTCGGCTTATATATAAGGATTTGTATTTAAGACATAGAATGTAAAATCTGTCCCAAATGTCTAATGGTTTGTTTGATGTATCAGGTCTTTGGATGTTTCAACACTTGAAAGAGGTTTACCATTCACCCATAACTCTTACTTGCAGTTAAATTAATGTGTTTTTTCTCTTTCACAAAAAGTTTGGGGATTTTTGTACTAAACAAGTTCTTCTTGTAGATAACAAAAAAAATAATAAAAACACTTACATTTTGAGTCGAAGGTCAGGACAAATGTTGATTGAATCCAGGCCACAGTCTCTTGAACCTTCAGGCTTTAAAAAATGCACGCGACAACACAGGTACTGTTGTTTAGCATGGGACATGTTTAGCATATAAATGTACTTGTAGATTGTAATGCCGTTTTGGGATTGGTCTTGTACGACAGCTACTCTCATAACCCCCAAATGGCCATTTAAATTAGACACCAGCGTCTAATAATAATTTTAAATGGACTGAGGGGGAAAGGGGGCTAACTAAAACTCACCTCACTCTCATTTGAATGGCTTGACAATAATATGCATAAACAGAGGGCAGTGGCCAACTTTGGCACAGTGCTGCTGTCAAAATAAAACATCGGACTGTTTATCCAAATGCAATTAAAATGCTGAAAGTGGTCAGACGGTAGTAAAAAATGTAAGCACTAGTGTTCCAGTGTTTCATTCTGCTGTCAGCAAAGAACAGACTCCAGTGTTAAGGTATATGTATAATGAGAATGGCCTTACTACTTGGCTTTTGGTGTCTCGACTAAAATATCTACTTGGATTAGAATTAATTTTGCTCTGAGGATGTTCATGTACTATTTTAAAAAGATTCTTTCTGAGTACTGAGTGTGACAAGTGGGGTGACACCCCTGGGAAGAATAGAATTGCTGGTCACAGGGAGCATTGGTAATTTGGGTTTTCACTGGCATTTTATTTGCCGAGAGAGAGAGGGGGTTAGGGTTTGGGTTAGTGTCGTGTCTCAAATTTAGAGCTAACGTTAGAGCAAGGGCATGGAGTTTTGTTTTAAAGGCAATTGATCCCCCCCCCCCCCCCCCCCCCCCCGATTTTCAACACTAGCTGAGCAAGGGTAGTGAATTAAAACTTTTGTTTCTTGAATAAACATGTTCGATACTTTGTATTGCATACACATAATTACTGTGACTGAGTGGGACCGGGCACAGTTTCATTTCTCATCTGTGGAGCAAGAAACAGATGAAGAGGGAACAGTCTGACTAATGCTACACACCCTGATTTGGAACACCACATGCATAAGTGTGTTTTGGAGACATTCTTCTGGATCCCCAAAAATTAACTGGAGTTAGACACCCAGACCTAAGAGGACCGGGAGGAGAAATGAGTGTCACAGACTTCTAGCTGGGCTAGCTAATATGTTTTCACTATACCAAAAGTAAATAAATGAAAGGCTGTATTTCCCCCATGTTTCTCTGGAGACTCCAGCTAATAGTGGTGACATTTTTTTCAGTAGAACTGTAGTGGCTAGCTTGCCAGGGAGTAACGTTAGCCTTTCTAAAAAAAAACACTTTCAGGGCTAGTCGTAACGCCCAGCACCTCTGGTTGTATTCAGTGGGAGTGGCAACTTGTGACTGGCATTGTCTCATACCTGCCCATAAACTGTAAGTGCCTGGCCATTGTAGGTCACAGTAAAGCAGGTACCTGGTACATGCACAGTAGTTTGGGGCTATATTTCTGCTCTCACTACAGGTAGAAAGTTGGCTGAGAGCTCATTTTAATCACGAGGACAGCTACTCTTCGACAAATCGAACATAATGTTTTGGTGGAATTCCTTCTTAAATTAGACCTTACAATGATTGCATACTTTCAGTAAATACTTCATCAATTAATTATCGTTAATAATTTGATAAGATGCACTTTACTTGTATAGGGCAGTCAGAAAATTGAAAACCTTTATTTAATTTGCACTTGGCTCCCAATGGAGAATACATTTGGATTTAGAGTGACTGTCTTTGACACAAAAACCTAAGCTTTTTTCATACTAGGAGAGCACTACAAAGAGCCTTTCTTAGAGATTCTAAATGTCTGATGAGCTCCAGTTCTCAGCCTGGGAGATTATGGAACGGTTAATCCTCTGAACAGTAGAACCTGCTGGAGTGTCCCTTCAATACATGTTAGACTCGACACGACTGAAATATCCATGAGCAGAAAACAAACTAAGCCAATGTGCGCGAGCAGCGAATCAGCGCGTCTATTGATAGAGGTAAACAAACTCAATAGGCTTTATTTGCTCATTCCTGCATCACTTGAGAGATCAACATATTATTCTTCATCTCTCACAGCAATTGGCTGAAGTCCCTACCTGCATTCTAAATGTAATGAGTTCTGTGCACACATCCTGTCCCTCAGTGAGAGGTTTATGAGATACTTGGTGCCATTATAGCTATTGATTTAAAGAGAAAGCTTGCACACATATGCCCCTTGCCATAAAAAAAACATTCTTTCCTGTATACACTAGCAGGGACAACCTAATAAAAAAAACTGAAAATAAGATTTGAGGGCAGGCAATCTTCACTCACAAATTGTATTCTCACAATGTGTGGTACTCTATATATATATATATATATATATACTCATATCTGAAGTCTGTAGATGCTCAGACATCAACTTTTTAAAATTCAGATCTTTGGTAGAAACAACATGGTACATGCAACCACAGGGAAAAGGGAACTGCAATTTTGTGAACAATTATTCAGTTTGAAAATTATAAATAGACAAACAAATATGGTCCCTGCAGTCCGTCACTGAATTAGAATTTAATTAAAATTCCCAGTTGTGCAAAGGGAGCATGAATGTGTTTTCAAAGCAAATATCATATTTGTAGGTGACATCACATGTGCTAGATGTAGCCTTATCATTTTTTTTTGCAAAGAACGCAGCACTCTTTAGCATTGGAGGGGAAACAAAGGCAATATTTGATGCGCTTAGCCACTGGCTTTGTACCAAGAAGTCTTTGACACAAATTTTTCTAGAGATACATTTTATTTTCACTATTGCATTAATCCATCAGAGTGTGAATATAATTAATGAAATATGTCCACAGTTTCTGCTCACGGTGGCATTTTCATGGCCTGGCTCAGTGCTTGCAGCTAATTTCTTCTGATGTTGTATTTACCTGGTTAAGGTCTCTACACACAAACATGTGCAGTGTAAAATCAACTGTGATAGAACACATTTTACTGTAATAGAGTACATACTGTTACAGTCAGACTCATGTATACACTTTATTTGTTGGAGACAATTTCACCCTCGAAATTATTGCTTTGTGTACAGTCACTGATGCAGACATGGCCAACCCAGGTCCTGGAGAGCCGCAGGGTCTGCTGGTTTTTGTTGTGTCTCGGCACTTAATGGTTCAATTAAAGCAGTTGATTACACAGTTAATGTAGTTCCTTGGGTCTAAAGTGGTTGTTGTATTTAAGATGAAAACATTAACCAGCAGAACCTGCAGCTCCCCAGGTCCAAGGTTGGCCACTCCTGCACTAATGGAATGGGCCACACAGCACGAGAAGAACCAACCAGATGGTTCATGCTGCGTTCATACTTACCACACTGAAGTGAATCTGACCCTTTGGTGAGGTATCTGTTAGTGGAATCAGAGAAGTCTCCGCTCTCAGTCTGTGGGGTCTCCCCAGTGCCTATATCTCCCACTAGGCAGATGTGCTCATTCTAGGGTCATTCTGTTTTTCAGGGCCACAGGAGAGCAGAACAAACAATGCACGACTGAAGCTGAACCGTACTGGCAAAGATTATTCAAAACATTTTTAATGCAGGCTCCCCTGTGGAGTGTGAGAGTTTATATGCACTATGTTATAAATCATTTTATGTAATTGAGTAATTACGGGAGCACAAAGAGCCTTTGCTTTGATATACATTCTGTTAATGATTTTTCCGCAAACAAACACCAAGCAAAAAGTTCATTATGATAATACAGTAAAGATAACCCCCCCCCCCCCCCCCCCCAAAATAAATAAATAAATACAGAAAAATAAATACATACAAAAAACCAAATAAAATTTTTAGAAAGCTGAAATAAGTAAATGCCTGCAATGTTCTGCATATACCAGTAGTTTCATATTTGTCATGAGTGAAAATCCATTATTGACATGAAGTCTTTCTAAAAAAAGTTGTTAAAGTCAATATTTTGACTTAATTTAATTCATATTTTATCTCTGAGAGACAGGTCTGTCTGTGTAAACACACTGTGGTTCATTACCTGCTTAGATACTCCCCACTTTATTATTCCAATGGTTGTCTGGGTGGCTACTGTGCTGTTACTTCAAATTAAATAAAAACATTTTTTTATTATTATTTATTTCTCTTTCTTTCTTTTCTCTGCAATATTTTGTATGTTAAAAATGTCCATTAAAATTTAGATCAGAAATAAAACTGAAAATGTGTTTCTCTCTCCGTGACATTCCTCTGATCTTCTGTCAAAATTGATTACAGATGTTACGTGCGATAGCTTAGCTTTTGCATTTTTTTGATCAATTATTCTCCCAGACTAAGTTGCTGTAGTCCTCGTGCAATAGGCCTGTATTGAATGAACATTTGCCCCATTCTCACTTTGGTCATTTAGTTTTAGCGATGTCATTATGTATTTGTGGAAAAAACTCATATATATATATTCTCACTGTTAATTGTTAGTCAAAGGAAAGCACAAATGTTGCTTGAATCCCAGCCAAACCATCTGTGTGCTATATCCCAGTCAGCCTTGAATGAACATTTTGCCAAGTTGATCTCAAAAAATATTTGACAAAACAAAGAGAGATCAAAACAAAACAAAATAACTATAATATTTATTTTTTTCGAAAAACAATAAATTCACTGTTGTTTTTTCTTAAATATTCAGTGCATGTCTATGATTGGAGTGTGGTGCCCTGTATCACACGATTGGTTAATAGGTTGTTTTAATTTCTGAAAATGTCTAATGTCTAGTTCGCATAAAGTTAGCTGACAGAAATGTGTATTGCAGCTGGATTGCATTATTTGAATGGCATGGCTTACAATGTAGAGCCTATAATTACGGAAACAGAAATTGCGATTAGGTTTCAATGGAAAGCCACACTTGGCCTTTGCTATGTGCGGTCTTTGTTTGCTTGCTCTTTCTAGAGCTTTTAGTGTGCAGATGTGGAAAAGTGAATCAGAGCTCAGAATTCCATGTTTTACAGCAGGATGTTGCAAAAAGTAACACCAAATCAGTCCGTTTTATTTATATATTTAAATACTAGTTTTAAAATACACAGTGTACTGTGTATTGGTGCTGTGATGATGACATGAAGAGCTAGGTATCTGTTGTTACATGTATGGGCTTATTGTACTAATACAGAGATAAGTAAATAAGTGACATACAGTAATGCAATGACAGAGAGTAGAGCCTGCACACCCGATCTCCAGTATCGGTGGTCTCTACTAATACTGCAGACCATCTATCAGCTCGGGGACAGGGAGGGCCAAGGGGCCATGTGAACATTTAAAATCACATTGATCGGTGTCACGTTTTTACTAGACCGCAATACGTGAAAGAGTGGATTCAACATACTTTCCCCTAATGCAGCTCTTTTAAAATGTTTGACTATGTTCTAAACCGCCGTGCTGTTTTTTCCCCAAGTTTTGCGCCTTTTTCGACAGCCTCCTACACTTGAGGGTACACACAGCTGCCAGTCTTTAAGAAAGCTGTAACCCGTGTAACCCAGCTGTGCGATTGGAGCACTGTGAATTTCACACAAACCCAAACTTACCTTATTATTGTGCAGCATTTTAGCAAGGCCATTAGACTGCATAGTGAATGCTGTCTCTGTCCATAGCTCCTGCCTTTAGCCTTTAGCCTTTAGCGTCACCGTAGAACTCACAAATATGCTCTGACTTCTGTTCACCGCCGCAGCAGAGGCGTTCAGACGATGCTGAAACGTTGGTATTGAACCATTTCTGCGGCCTAACTTTCAATAGAAAAGTACAGAAAGATGCTTTTCTGATACCTTTCTTCATTACTGTCAATACAGTATCTCTGTGAGCCATTTGCCTTTTATACACCCACTTGGTAAGGCTGTGCAGATCTGCCCACAAACAGATGGAGTTATTGAGGTGAGAGACGTTTCAGTACTTCAGGACCACCACTGTTTTTTGAAAGCGTTCGTATTTTGACTTATTCTTGGTTTTATTGCAAAGTCTCTTGGGTGCAGTGAGAGAGTGAGAGTTTCAGCATCTCTAACACTAAGTAGGGCAAAAATAAGCAGTGTAGTCCTTTGTGTTTGTAGTGCGGTGAATTAAGAAAATGTGTGAAATAAAAAAAAAAGACGTTTACTCCCGATATGTGTACTATGTGTACTGAACATCTTGTTATTTTATGGCAAAGACATTTTGCATACACCATTTTCAACGTGTTTTCATATTTTAACTTCTAAACTGTAGACACACAAACACAAAGCAGTGTGTAAATGTTTCTGTGAACATAAGATTAGCATTTACACATGTTTTTTGTGATGTCGCTTACATGTACAAAGATCCTCTACACTGCTTTGCATTGGGAAGAAAAGGGGGAAAAATCTTTCATTAAAAGCCTTTCCAAAGTAATGTAAATGAAAGTACTGCATTATATCGCCATTTGATTACATTTATATTGCCGCCATAAAAATCTGATTTTACCAGCTGGGAAAACAAAGGTTGAGCTAGCTCTACAGTATATTTATGTCAGTATTATGTAAAACATCTACATTTTTCAGGCCTCTAATGGAGTGAAACACAGTTTTTGACTGTATAGCAGAGTAAATCTAGGGTGGAATAAAACCAACCAGAGGACGTAGATTGTTCTTCTCTCTTTGGGTCATGAATCAGGATGTACATTTTCTTCCCTTTGGCATGTTTCCAAGGAAGTATGAGTGTTGCAGAACACGATACATGAAAACTACTCAAAGTTTACTGGAAGCCTCAGAAGACCATCTTTCTTGAATTATTGAATAGACTGTGAAAGTGATCTCCTACACCGTAAACAGCAGTTGGGATTTTAATAGACAGCCTATAACCTGGGGTAAGGACTCTTTTGATGGCACCTGTAGAAGAGTACTGCCCATGATTACCCCCCAGCTGTGTTTGATTTACAGGCGCGTGACTACCTGAGCGGAATCAAGTGCTCCATTGAAGTACATTGTTTTCTACCATTTTTGTGACGTTCATCATAAGAAAAACATTCAAGAGTTTTAGATGAAGGCATTTTTAAGCAGTAAATATAGAATTCAATTCAGAAAATAAATCCTCTCTGGAATGCTTGAAACATGTGAAATGTTTTACTTGGCTTAAGATTAGCCATTTTATAATGTAATATGTCTACACACTAAGTTAAGAAACTAAGTTCCTTTGTTGCGTTCAATGCACTCACCTTCACACAGTGTACAATTTAGAGACTATAAGATATAATCTGGTTACAAATGCTTGTTAGTATGGTTTCATTTGCTAACGAGTATCAACTGTGTGTATAAACAAGTTAAATATTCATTCAACCAGCATTGATTTTAAGAACCTGCAGATCTCCTTTGTGTAATACTGATTTTTATTACTCATTGAAAATCAGTAATAAATAGTTCCTGCAGTACTAGCAGGTTATTGTATTCACAATGTAGAGCAAGGAGGTGACAACCACTACATTATGATGAATGCTTGTGAAATGATACACTCGCTCACTAAAATGGACATCAGCAATACAACATCTGCCTATACCCAAGCACTAGACATGAGAGGCAGGAGAAGCGCTTAGTCTTTTGAAGGGTCGTTTCACAGAAAATATAAGATTGAATGCGTCGCCTTATGATTTAGTAGGCATGCATATTGTGAAGAAAAGTGTCGGTTTTGCAGTGGAAAAAGCCTTTTAATTTCAAAGGAGGTTCATGCGGACACCAATGCATGATCGCACCCCTCCACATCAGATTAGCCTTGAATTAACACTGAATTTCAAACTGGATTGTGTAGCCAGTCAGTTTGTAGGTCTTATTATTACATAAGCTATCTAAGGCTATGCAGCTGGAAGTTCTGAATTATTTAAAGCATAAAATTTTTCACAGAATGTTCGTGTAAGTATTCTTGCTTCTGTACCATCTGCTTCTAGTTGCCAGATTGCTATGCATTGTGGAACTGACTTTGTTCCCCATACCTATACAAATTGGGTTAGGATTATCAAGCTTTGTATTACTACAGTGTGCAACTGTAACAAAATTCATTATATAAACAAACAAAATAATAAAAAAACTTGAGGTTTAGCCAGATATGCAAAATATTAAAATTTCCTAATTACTTTCCAGAAGTATTATTGGGGGAACTCTACAGGAACATAAAATGTTCATTAACATAACATTTTGTGGGACATCAAATACATTTATTGACATGTTTACTATGTGTAAATGTGCTTTGTTCACAGTGATAATTATACCAGTATTTAAATTTAGCACGTATACAAAATACATTCATATCCCATTAGAATAAATTGATGAAATTGCCACGTTGGATATTAACATTGATGAATTTGTGATGGCTAAAATTGAACCGTATAAGGTAAACAGTTAGATTATATCTAGGAAATCCAATATGTTACTTTTAAATTCTGAACTACTGCAAAGCAAGCAATGTGTCACGAACCAAACACGGGCTGAACCCAAATGCACGACCAAGAGACAGGGAAACAGAAATTAGTGTTTATTAGGAGCTTTGGGGTAGTCCCAAGCTCAACACAAATTTAACAAAATGTCAAAGAGTGTCCAGGAAGTAGCGAACTGCTCCAAACCGGAGCTGGGCTTGTACTGGGCCAGGAGGCCCACACTGGAACCGGATCACGGGAACGAAGGGTTGTTCCGAGCCGGAACTGGACTTGATCTGGACCGGAGATCCAACAGGAACTGGATCACGGGAACGAAGGATTGGTTCCGAACCGGAACTGGACTTGATCTGGACCGGGAGGTCCAACAGGAACTGGATCACGGGAACGAAGGTTTTTGTTCCGAACCGGAACTGGGCTTGATCTGGACCGGGAGGTCCGACAGGAACTGGATCACGGGAACGAAGGTTTTGTTCCGAACCGGAACTGGACTTGATCTGGACCGGGAGGTCCAACAGGAACTGGATCACGGGAACGAAGGTTTTGTTCCGAACCGGAACTGGACTTGATCTGGACCGGGAGGTCCAACAGGAACTGGATCACAGGAACGGACTCTGGGCCGGAGGGTCCAACAGGAACTGGGCTGGAGGCAGAGCATCCAACTGCGCAGGCAACGTTAATCGTGGCAGGGGTACCGCAACACATACAGGGAGACTTGACTGCTACAGGCTGGATCAATGCAGAACACTGGACTAGGAACCAAGGAGGTAGATCGGGAAAAACCACAGCAGAGCTTTCAGATAAATAGCACCAAAATACAGGAGACCATGAAACGCACGAACAACGTTAACGAACTGGTGCCGAATAGCAGCCAGCGAGAGGTATAAGTAGGGGAGTGAAATTGAAACCAATAACCAAAAGCATGAGGAATGTAACCGAGAGTGATTGACTAATTGACTGGTGCGGAATGCATGCAGGAAGGGGGAAAGGAGATAGGTTGAACCTAAAGTGAGGGAACAGAGAGAATCAGACAGGAGGGACACGCCCAGCCTGTAGCGACAGGGAAAACACGGACACAGGGAATCCACCATGACACGGGAGGAAAGGGAAAAACATGGAGAACGCACAGGAAGGGAGCGGAACGTTACAGTACCCCCCCCTCAAAGAACGCCACCTGGCATATCCGGAGGCCTAGTTTTGTCCGGGAACTGTTTGTGAAAGTCAGAGATGAGAGAGTGGTCCAGAATGAGGCTCTTGTGGAGCCAGGACCGCTCCTCCGGGCCATAACCCTCCCAATCGACCAGGTATTGGAAGCCCCGGCCCTTGCGGCGAATGTCGAGTATCCGACTCACCGTGTAGGCCGGGGCGTGGTCGATGATCCGGGGCGGGGGTGGAGTGACCGCCGGGGCACTGAGGGGGCTGGAGGCGACAGGCTTTATCTGGCTCACGTGGAAAACGGGGTGGACCTTAAGGGAAACAGGAAGGGAGAGTTTAACAGAAACGGGGTTGACCAGGCAAACAATGGGGAAGGGACCAATAAACCGGGGTTGAAGTTTCTTAGATGACGTGGGGAGGGGAATATTGGCTGTGGACAGCCAGACCTGCTGACCGGCCCTGTACTGCGGGGCTGCGGTCCTGTGAAGGTCCGCCAGACGCTGGGTACGGGAGTTTGAGCGAAGGAGTGCGGTGCGTGTGAGTTTCCACGTCCGCTTGCATCTCAGGAAGTGGGACTTGACGGTGGGAACTGCCACCTCGGCTTCCTGGGCCGGGAGGAGGGGAGGTTGGTACCCCAATGAGCACTCGAAGGGAGACATCCCCGTGGATGCGCACTTCAGGGAGTTATGCGCATACTCCACCCAAGGGAGGAAACGGCTCCAGGAAGCGGGGTTGCGAGCAGTGATGCACCGCAGGGCGGCCCCCAGGTCCTGGTTCGCCCTCTCCGCCTGGCCGTTAGTCTGGGGATGGAACCCCGACGACAGACTAGCCGACGCACCCAGGGCCACACAGAACGCCCTCCACACCTGGGAGGAGAATTGGGGCCCACGGTCCGATACGATGTCGGATGGGATCCCGTGCAGCCTGACAACGTGCAGCACCAGGAGCTCCGCTGTTTCGAGGGCGGAAGGGAGTTTGGGAAGAGGGATAAAGTGAACCGCCTTGGAGAACCGGTCCACAATAGTCAGGATGGTGGTGTTGCCCTCTGACAATGGTAGCCCGGTGACGAAGTCTACCCCAATGTGACTCCAAGGACGGCCCGGGACAGGGAGGGGGTGGAGAAGCCCGGAGGGAGGCTGGTGGGATGCCTTGCTCCTGGCGCAAACGGGGCAGGCTAGGACAAAAGCACGGGTATCCCCCTTGAGGGTGGGCCACCAAAAGCTCCTCCTGACCAGGGCGATGGTTCTGGCAACCCCTGGGTGACAAGCCAGACGGGAGGCGTGAACCCATTCCAGAACCTGGGGACGGACAGAGTCGGGCACAAACAGAGAGGGGTTAGGATTATTGCGGGGATCCGGTTGGGAGGCCTGGGCGGCCTTCACGACTTCTTCGATCTCCCAGGACACCGCAGCCACAATACAGGAAGTGGGAATAATGGGCTCCGGGTCAGCAGGACTGGAGGGGGGGGGGAAAATACGGGACAAGGCATCAGCCTTGGTGTTACGAGAGCCAGGGCGGAAGGTTACTGAAAAATTAAACCGGGCAAAAAACAGCGACCACCTAGCCTGACGGGCGTTAAGCCTCTTGGCGGACCTGATATAAATTAAATTGTGATGGTCCGTGAGGACAATAAATGGGTTACCTGCCCCCTCCAGCCAATGACGCCATTCCTCCAGTGCCAGCTTTATCGCCAGAAGTTCCCGGTCCCCGACATCATAATTGCGCTCAGCGGAGGACAGTCTCCGGGAGAAGAAGGCACAGGGATGGAGCTTGCTGTCCAAGGCGGCACGCTGAGACAGAATGGCCCCCACCCCGGTGTCGGAGGCATCAACCTCCACAGTAAACTGACGGGTGGTGTCGGGGTGACAGAGAATGGGGGCAGTGGAAAATCGAGCCTTGAGTTGTTCAAAGGCCCGTTGAGCCTCGGGATTCCAGCAATAGGGAATGGACGTGGAGGTGAGTTTGGTAAGTGGAGCAGCAATGACACTGTAATTGCGGATAAACCGACGATAAAAATTGGCGAACCCGAGGAACTGTTGGAGGTGCTTACGTGAGGATGGTTGGGGCCATTCTGTCACCGCCTTGACTTTGGTAGGGTCCGCCCGGATACTGCCCTTCTCGATGATGAAGCCGAGGAACGGGACAGACGAGACGTGGAACGAGCACTTCTCGGCTTTCACAAAGAGCTGGTTCTCCAGTAGCCGCTGGAGAACCTCCCGGACGTGGAGAACGTGTTCCTGGGGGGATTTAGAAAAGATGAGGATGTCATCTATGTAGACAAAAACACTTTTGCCCGACAGGTCACGCAGGACATCGTTCACCATCCCCTGGAAGACTGCTGGGGCATTAGTGAGGCCGAACGGGACCACCAGATACTCGTAGTGGCCCAACGGGGTGTTAAATGCAGTCTTCCACTCGTCCCCCTCGCGTATACGCACCAGGTGGTACGCGTTACGGAGGTCGAGTTTGGTGAAGATGACTGCCTGGGAGAGGGGTTCAAAGGCAGTGTTAATGAGGGGAAGAGGATATTTATTGCGGACCGTAACCTCATTGAGGCCCCGGTAGTCGATGCAGGGCCGCAATGAGCCGTCCTTCTTCCCAACGAAGAAGAACCCTGCACCAACCGGGGATGAGGAGGGACGGATTATGCCTGACGCAAGTGACTCGTGGATGTAGGTTTCCATGGCCAGCTTCTCCGGGCCCGACAGGCTGTAGAGGCGACCAGATGGAAGCTTGGCTCCCGCCAGCAGGTCGATGCAACAGTCGTAGGGTCTGTGAGGAGGCAAAGACAGAGCACGTAACTTGGAAAACACTTGCGACAGGTCATGATAATGGCTGGGAACATTGGCTAGGTCGGGTACAGGAGGGATAGGTCTGTTCCCCTTGGCCCCCGGGGGGGGTAGAGCAGAGCGGAGACAGTTGGCTAGACAGTGACCGCTCCATGCCAGGATGCGACCGGCTAGCCAATCGATGTGGGGGTTGTGGAGGCGCAGCCAGGTCTGTCCCAGGACCATGGAGGACTGTTTAGAGTGAATCAGTAGGAGTTGGATCGTCTCCCGATGATTGCCAGAAACAATGAGCTGTAGGGGAACGGTGGAGTGGGTAACTAACCCCAGACTCCTACCGTCCAGGGCGAGAGCAGTGATGGGGTTGGGTAAGGCCTCCGTGGGGATCCCGTACCTCTTGACAAAGGTGATATCAATGAAACTGGAATCGGCCCCGGAGTCGATTAGGGCAAATGTAGAGGCGGTGTTGTCCCTCCACAGGAGAGTGACCTTGAATTCAAGGCGGTTCTGGGCCGCATGGTTTGGGATGATGGGGCTCGTCAGTACACCCAGTCTTACTGGCGAGCCCCTTCTTTTGGGCGGATGGGACAAGAAGCGATTTGGTGGCCTGTCTTGCCACAGTAGAAACAGGACTGGGTGCGGAAACGGCGTTGGCGCTCCTCGGCGTCCACCGTGATCTTGCCCAGTTGCATGGGCTCCTCCTCGGGAGACAAAGCGACGACCTTCGGTCCCTGGACGGGAGAGGGTTGGCGAGCCCGGGAAGGGGCATAGGGCGGAAGACGGGAGGGATTCTTCTCTCGCTCACGGGCCCGGGTTCTGAGACGGTTATCAATGGCTATAGCCAAACTGATGAGGCCATTGAGCGAGTTAGCCTCCTCCCGAGTAGCTAGCTGGTCCTTCAGCTCTTCACTGAGAGCCTGACGAAAGGCCCCCTGAAGAGAGGTGTCGTTCCATCCCGCCTCAGCAGCGAGGGTGCGGAACTGGATAGCCATCTCCGCTACGCTGCGGCTGCCCTGCCGGACCTGTAGGAGGCGCTGGGTAGCGTCTAGACCGCAGATCGGGTGGTCAAAGACGCGCCGCATCTCCGCGGTGAAGAGGGCGAAGTTGTTGCACGTAGGAGCCTGACTGTCCCAAATAGCTGTGGCCCACTCCAGGGCACTGCCTCCCAGGCTGCTCATGACAAAGGCGATCTTGCATGGGTCGGAGGCGAAGGAAGTGGGCTGCATGCGAAAAACAATGTCGCACTTCATTAAAAATTCGCGGCACCTCCCCAGCCCCCCGCGGTATAATTCGGGGTGTTGAACTCTGGGCTCCCGGCCAGGAGAGGGGACCGGAACCTCGGGAGACAGTTCGGGTGTTGGGCCCACAGGGATCCGAGGAAGAGGCAGGTGAAGCGCTAGTTGCGCAACCTGCTCCGTAAGCCCCCCCAGCACTTCCAACACGTCGTCCATCCGGCGGCCCTGTTTGTCGCTGACCGCGGACTGGGTGAAAAAGGCGTGGCGGATCTGCTCGAGGTCGGCTGGGTCCATGTTTTAAGACCAGTTTGTTCTGTCACGAACCAAACACGGGCTGAACCCAAATGCACGACCAAGAGACAGGGAAACAGAAATGAGTGTTTATTAGGAGCTTTGGGGTAGTCCCAAGCTCAACACAAATTTAACAAAATGTCAAAGAGTGTCCAGGAAGTAGCGAACTGCTCCAAACCGGAGCTGGGCTTGTACTGGGCCAGGAGGCCCACACTGGAACCGGATCACGGGAACGAAGGGTTGTTCCGAGCCGGAACTGGACTTGATCTGGACCGGAGATCCAACAGGAACTGGATCACGGGAACGAAGGATTGGTTCCGAACCGGAACTGGACTTGATCTGGACCGGGAGGTCCAACAGGAACTGGATCACGGGAACGAAGGTTTTGTTCCGAACCGGAACTGGACTTGATCTGGACCGGAAGATCCAACAGGAACTGGATCACGGGAACGAAGGATTGGTTCCGAACCGGAACTGGACTTGATCTGGACCGGGAGGTCCAACAGGAACTGGATCACGGGAACGAAGGTTTTTGTTCCGAACCGGAACTGGGCTTGATCTGGACCGGGAGGTCCGACAGGAACTGGATCACGGGAACGAAGGTTTTGTTCCGAACCGGAACTGGACTTGATCTGGACCGGGAGGTCCAACAGGAACTGGATCACGGGAACGAAGGTTTTGTTCCGAACCGGAACTGGACTTGATCTGGACCGGGAGGTCCAACAGGAACTGGATCACAGGAACGGACTCTGGGCCGGAGGGTCCAACAGGAACTGGGCTGGAGGCAGAGCATCCAACTGCGCAGGCAACGTTAATCGTGGCAGGGGTACCGCAACACATACAGGGAGACTTGACTGCTACAGGCTGGATCAATGCAGAACACTGGACTAGGAACCAAGGAGGTAGATCGGGAAAAACCACAGCAGAGCTTTCAGATAAATAGCACCAAAATACAGGAGACCATGAAACGCACGAACAACGTTAACGAACTGGTGCCGAATAGCAGCCAGCGAGAGGTATAAGTAGGGGAGTGAAATTGAAACCAATAACCAAAAGCATGAGGAATGTAACCGAGAGTGATTGACTAATTGACTGGTGCGGAATGCATGCAGGAAGGGGGAAAGGAGATAGGTTGAACCTAAAGTGAGGGAACAGAGAGAATCAGACAGGAGGGACACGCCCAGCCTGTAGCGACAGGGAAAACACGGACACAGGGAATCCACCATGACACGGGAGGAAAGGGAAAAACATGGAGAACGGACAGGAAGGGAGCGGAACGTTACACAATGTTCCATTCATCTAAATGCTACTACTGACAACACTGTACAAATCTAGTAAAATATTCATACTGTGTTTTGAGTTAGTAGTTAAAAGCTACTGTATAACCTTGACACAGAAGTTTAAACCATAAAAATGGAGTGTACATGTCTGCCTCCAGGTTTACAAGATTACATATAAAATAAATAAAAACAGGTTTTATACTTCACCAAGGGAATTGTAAAAATCATTTAGGTATGTCCACATCACAGGAGTTTTCATCCTAAAAACACAAATAAACAAACAAAAAGCTATAGTGAGCCTACTACAAGCAAGTTGGCTAGATCAGGATATTTAAATTTATTATTAAGGCAACTGAAGAGGATTTCAATATGGTACCCGCTACCCTTAAACTAAGGAAGATGCATAAATTGAATGTACCCTTTGTCACAGCAATACTCACCCCCAGTGTCTGTTGTTGTTTGTTTCTTCTTCTTTTTTTTTTCCTTTCTTCCCCCCTTCTTAACAGTTTGTTATGAATACATTCATAAATAGCTACAGACATATTCTCTTCTGCATTATTAGCTACCAGATAATGATTCTGCAATGCACTCACTATGCAAATGCATTTTTTTCATGACTGTGGAAATCTTTCTATATGTGTTGTTAATATTAGTAATTCGTAGGTCACTCCAAAGAAAAGGAAGGTGCCCTTTATTTGGACAATTCTTTTTTTTTTTTTCATATAGCAAAATAAAATACAAATTCACGTATTCTTATTCAAACAGCCAGATACATATGAATGTGATATTAAGGCCCAGACATTTCTGTCTTCACCAAACTTTAACGGTATTTCTGAGAGACAATTTGGGTTCATGCGAACATTCCTGTTTTGCCCTCTCTGTCTCGCTGGTGAAGTATTGAAGGTTGTGTCTCTGATAAGGGCTGACCAAGTCCTACCCCTCTTCTTTTCTTATGGCAATTTTTGACTTGATTTGATTTGGAGTTTGAGATTTGGAGGGAAAAAATATATATGACTGCCACTTGCTTTGAGGGTAATTCCCAAACCAAATTAAGCTTAGTGTAGAGGAACTGGCCCAGGTTTTTATTATAGCTCACAGGGATAAACAGTTTATTTGCTCATATCAGCATTTCAATCAAGGCAGCCAGATAAAGATGTCATTAGTGAACAAATAACACTTTCAATATGGAGTATGAGCTACTGTTTGAGGCTTTCATTTTTGAATAAGCCTACTGCTGAAACAGTTTCTATTCTCGTCATTGTTTTCTCTTTAGTGCCGGCATACCTAACCACCAATATATATATATATATATGCGTTTTTGTGCATTAGCCTTGGATACAAATTCCGAATGGCGGCCCGGCCATAAATACCAGCTTTGTGAAGCTCACGACGTACTGTTTTTGTTGAGACTGGTTCAGATATGAATTGATTTAATTCTGTGGTGATTTTTAGAGCTGTAGTTCTGTGGTTATTAGCAACTATCCTACCAAGTGTCCGTCTGTCCCTGTCGGAAAGCTTTGACTTGCAGCCACAGTTCTTTTTTGTTGATGCTGTTTTTTGATGTTGGGCATACATTGTAATACTTTTTGATACTGTTCCCCTTGCCACCTTAAATAATGTTGCTGTTTTTGTGACCGACGCACCTACAATTCAGGCACCAACTATTTGGCACCTTTGGAACTCTGTTAGTATCCTCAACTTGCTTTGGAGACTTATCTTACAAAGTTCTGATGGTTAGACCTCTTTCAAGCAGACACATGCTGCTAATTAGCATTCAACTTAATATGAATCACCTGTGTAGATGCGTTTGTAATTGTGATTCAGATGCTTCAAAGTTAAAGCCATTTTTCAGGATATTTTCATATTTATTTTTATTTTATTTATTTTATTTGCTCATCAAGTGATCAGTGAATGAAACAAACCAAATAAAGAAAACACTAAATACTGCTTCCTCAGATGTGTATCTCAAATAAAAATACAAGGCACCATGTGATCAAATTTAATCTGAATGCAGATACATTTTTGAGTCAGCAGTATCCTATGGGCTTAATACGCAATGTGATTTGTGTATGGCAAAAAGACAAAGGTTTTATATAAAAGAAGAGTTTTTGCATGCTCAGGATTTCTCCATACAGAGCAATAAAAAATGCATGGCATATTGATTTCCTTCAATCAACTATTTTAGATTTACTGAAGGATAATTCTATTTGACTTGAATGTGTTGCACACGTATGGTTTTCCATTCAAACTTTCAACAAATCATTAATCATATATTAAACATGTCTATTTATGTTTATTTTCCCCAGTTGTTGGTCCAAACCCATCTCATCAACAAGTTCTGCTTGTTTTTTTTGTTTTTGTTTTGTGTGTGTGTGTGTGTGTGTGTGTGTGTGTGTGTTGGTTCCTCCCCACAATACAATGCACACTGCACATTAACGCCCCATTAAATGTGCATATCGTAAATGTGTTTTCAGAATTTACCTAATTAAGTGGACATCAGCATAGATCTGGAGCATGCTCTCAGTAAGTTTATACCGATGGGTAAACTAACCTAAAAATGCAAAACCTTTTTTTTTATTTTTTAAGAAAAAGAAAAAAAAAATCTGTATGTTATTCATCATTTCAAATATTCGCTGCCCTGGAAGCAAACTTATATTCAATATTAATTGACCGGGGACAGGGGTTATTACGAAAGCATGTGTTTGCCAGATACCTACACGTCAGCTAAAACGGCCCTCGGTAAGCTACAAAGCACAAACAAGTTTGTTGCTTTTCTGTTGTGGTTTCAAAATTAAGCATAATTCGTTTACGAAAGCTGGTTGGTAACGTAAGCCTATATGTAGCTGTATGTATACATGAGCTGTTGCCAATTCACAAAGTTTAAAGAAACCACAAGCGCTGTTCAGTATTACGAAATAAGCAGGTGATCAACAACACACACACACACATACACACACACACAAACTAAATGTTAATAATAATACATACATGTCCAATGTGAGCTGTGTGTGTTTTGCTTGAAAAATCTGACACAATCATGTTGGTAAATAAGAAACATTATGGGTCAGTGGTGCATATTATAGGAAATAAGCTGTTTGCATTAATCATCAAAGGTTTGTTTATGCTTGAAGGTAAAATTTGACAGATTCTACCAACAATAATAAAGGCATATTCCTTTTTTATGAAAACCAATTATAAATCATTCATGAGAATCCCATTGTTGTGAACCTGCCGTTTTCAGGCTCTTAAGCGTCTATCTTAGCATTCTGCAGTAAATCAGTATGTTGTGCGACAAGCGCTGCGGGAATCCTGTTGTATGATGTTTACCGTCACAGTGGTGAGAGTCTGTGTTGTAATTGAAATAGTTTGTATTAAATGAGGAATTAATCAAAGTTATGTGACCCCTGGGATCAAGTGCAATTATGATGGGGATTGCTACTTGGCTTTTGGTTGGAAAAGAAGTCACTGAAAAAAGTTTTGATTTATTCATGTTTTTATAATTTATTTATTGAAGGGACAAAGATGCTCAGGCCAGAAATTATTTTTTAAGGGTTGAACCCCTGTCTATTTCCATATTGAACTTTGAAGTAAAACCAATTCCAAACCTTTTTAGAAACTATGTCTATGCCAATGATGAAATTGATAAAAATACATGTCCCTTCTTGAAATGGACAGGATGTAAGATCACAAATATGTGATTAGAATGTTCTTAACTGAACATTCTAATGCTCATGTAACAATCACTACTGGTAACTGAAATCAAGGGAGATCAAGAAAGGGTTAAAACCTTATTTTAAAACAAGGGATCGTTTTCAGTTAGAGAACATTTCTACTTTATTGAAGACGTGAATGGTGAAGGGATTCCTAGAACAACACAATGTAGCACAGCTACATTTATCCAATGGAGGATTCCGATAAAGGAATTGCATTTCTTGCAGTGAAAAGAACAGCAGCAATGTAGTATAATGGTCAGATAACTGGATTGGCAACTCTGAGGTTATAGGTTTTATTCCTGGGTAGAGCCCTACTATTGCACCCTTGAGCAAGATACTTAACCTGAATTCAGTAAATATCCAGTTGTTTTACTGGATTGTATATCATTTTAAAAAAGTAAGCTAAGCAGCCTGGATAAGAGCATCTGCTAAATCCCTAAAATGTAAATGAGGAAGTAGCTTAAATTTACAAATGAAAGTGTTCTGAATGAAATGATTAATTTACATCTTGCCAACGTCTTTATAGCGGTGAATCCCCCAATCCCAATAGAAGCCTGGATCAGCCCATTTAACGAGTCACATGTATAGACCATTGACAATAGAACATTTCTGTACAGCTAATAGAATTGTTATGAAAAGGACAGTGCTTTAGATTATGTGCAAACCCTTAATTGTGTGTTAATTATAGCTCTATTAGTGTTCTGTTTTTAAAGCCAGGGTGGTCCAACTACTTGAGCAAGAAATATGCTTAATCAGAATGAATGGTTTCAACTGTTGAAGCCTGATGCATATATATAGATCATGCATGGCTAAATCTTTTATACACCCATTACAGACCTTTCTGTGACACCCTGCTTTCCAGTGCTGGGACCATTTCATTTCACCATAATCATTAATTGGCTCTTTGTTCCTGTATAATGAACCACAAATTCAGAAGAATATGGAGGTAATTGCAACTCAACATTGTTATGTCTTATTACCATTTTATCTTTACTATAAAGTGCAGCTGATTTTCCATAGCAAGGCATTACCTTTGGAATGAGGCTAGTGAATAGCATTATTAAAAGCATGTCTGTGTCTCTGGGCCTTTGGCTGGTGATAAAAGACCCTTGTTAAATTCAGTATGGCTCATGCCACAGTTACATTGTAAGATGTTGTTGGACTGCACCTATTTGGAGTTGTGCAAGGGGAATCGTCAAAGTGATCAAAGTATTAGTAGCATCTGGCTGTAAAAAATCACCTGACTGAAAGAGAAATTAAGAATTGGGACACTTATGCTGTCATGCTTAACCCTTTAAGGTGTAAGATCACAAATGCAGTACATGATTAGAATGTTCTTGACTGAACATGATTCTTGACTGAACATTCTACTGCTGATGTAACAATCACTACTGGACGGAGTTTAACACTGACTTACAATTTTTTTTTAAATCCAAAAAACCTGCTCTTCAGGTTAAGGACAAATAGTAAAAGACTAATTTTGAACTAAATTCACTGAAATTTCACTGGGTTAATTTCTAAAACTTTATGAAGAACTTTACGAAGACTTCTGAAAATGTAGTAGGCTATTTAGAATAAAGAAATACATATACTAATATATAAATCAATACAAAATATGTATTTAAACATCACTACTGCTATTTAAGGTTTGGTGTGTGTGGCAAAACTATCAATTTAAATACAATACTGAATTTCAAGCAAGAGACAGACAGCACACTATAAAATGCAGATCCAACGCTGCAGAGAAGCTTTTGTGCTATAAAAACAGAAAAAGACTGAACGCATACTCATTATTCATGTCATCCAGTTTATTGTGTTACTTGGAAATGACTTCTGGAAAGAGGGTGTATGCCATACAAACTTTCCACTTCTGATGACTACAATTTTTCCTTATAGCAACAATTATAGGAACAATGTCAATGCTCCCATGTTTCCCCCCACATCTGAAACAGAGTAACATGTGATTCCTCTTGGTAGTAGCACACACACACACACGCACACACACACACACACACACACACACACACACGCACACACACACACACACACACACACACACACACACACACACACACACACACACACACTGAATCCATTTGTCAATATATCACTGTGATTTGTTTTGGTAATGCATTGCATTCTGTGTTTTATTCTGAAGGCTCTATTGAATCTTACATCTATCACAATAAAAATTATAGAGTTATATTGTGTTGTTGATTTTGGAATATATACCATAGAAGCGTATGCTACAAAGTTATTAAGAAGGGTTAACTGCGCTGGAGAACAGCGGTAGCAGGGATGCACAACTGCAGCCCTGGTAGGCCTCAGCGCAGTTGTAGGAAATGAGAGGGCGGGAACTATCCACAACGGGGACTAAAACGGTTCCTGGACCGCGTTTGTGTTTGCTTTCCCACAACTCCATGAAACCTGTGAGGATTAGGCAAAGTACGAGAAAGTGACAGGGGGAAAAGCCACGGTTACGTTTAAGAAGTATTGTGTTCTATTTATTTTTGCAATTCCCCCCCCCTGGCACCATTTAACTGCGTAGTCTATGGTCACAGCTAAACATCTTTTGGTAGACCTTTTTGTTTAGGGTTGTCTCGAATACAAAATTGTCCAGTATGAACAATAAAATGTTGCATTCCTTATTGAATCAATAGCTACAGGACACAATTTGTTCCGTATTTTCCTACAACACAAAGTTCCATACACAAAAAAGTATTTCACTGTAGTGAGAATAACATGATTATGAATAAAATAAAACTAGTTTCACATGAAATAGGCTAGTTGAGACAAAAAATCAGTGGTAGCTGGCAATCACTGTCAGATGCGCGAATGTTGTCAACTGTTTAAAACTCGCACCTCGTTGTCGGTCCGTTTTGTTTGGTTTTGTTTTTCCTTTGTTTGAAATTTTTTCCCTGCTTGCTGTCTAGCTGCTGAATGTTTTTTCTGGCTGCAGCTAAATGTTTTTCTGTTGCTGATATTTAAAAACGACACTTGGGTCTGCTTGGCGAATATTGCGTTTGTCCAATCAGAAAGGGTTAAGGAAGTGTAATTAATTTTATTTCATCATCACTTAGGAAGTGTAATTCATTTTTAGGTGTTTTTTCTGTTGTTTCTTTTATGTGCAGAGATATTCTGTCCAGGCCGTAGGAGATGGAGCCTCCACAGGAAAAGTAAGTGACTATAAAACGGTGAAGCCAGTTCAGTTGTTCATAGATGTGGGAATCACCGTTTGAACCAATCAGGCATTGCGCTATGGGCCAGCCAGCCAGCACTGTCATGGTCAGGATTTCATTCTGCACTGCGGGGATCTTTACTGCCCTGAGAACCAGTGTCTCAGCTGTATGTCCAGCCTGAGAGCTTGCAAAATTATTATTGTTAAAATGACAGAACATATGGACCAAAATTCTGATTGTATTGTTCCCATGTCTTAAATAGTTTGTCCTAAACTTTCCTAATGATTAAATACATAAGCATCAATGATGGAAAACAGAAAGTGCTTAATAATTGACTTCAATTACTCCCTCCCTACTCTCTACTCATGATATTATAATTTACTTAATCACTGCAATTATATTTCCAATTGATATTTTAGTGTTCCTCCTCATAGTGTTCCATGAAACATGCTCATTCAGATTTTGGGGGATCTGGTGTCAAACCACTAGTAACTTGTCGGAAAGAGAAATAAATCATGAAGAATGTGTCACTGAGTGTATAACTTCAGTAATTGCGGAACAAAAGTAACAACAGCTACAGCTGTTCAAAAATCAAGGAAACATGAGGCGGGGACTTATTGAGTACAGTTCTGTGTACAAGATCAATGTAGGTAGAGACAAACTGCTATTAGTGACTTTAACACATTGAACAAAATGATGATAAGTCTGTTCTTCCGTGGTCACCAGGGAGACTATTGTTGTTTGTATGAAACGGTAGAATGTTTTTTAAAACAGGCCCTGTTTCTCACCTAACCTTTTTGGAATGCAGGGCCCCCCAGGTTCAGCCAGGTTGGCCCAATGACGGCAACAAAGGTCGCCACGGGCACGTCCTTTTGTCCACCAGCAGTGAAGTTCGTGGCCACTGACTGGATTGGTCAAACAGCGCCAGGTTAAAATTGTGTCATTATGTCCTGCATGAGAGAATATAGGGGAGAATATAATGTACATTACATTGCATGTCACTGAACTTATAATGAACACTTAGGGCATGTCATATCTATTTTTATATTCAACAGGGGTAAACATTCCATCTTTGTGATAGCCTATGGCAGGAGAGATGTATACATGCAAAAACATAGTCCAAGGTTATATTTGTACCTGTGCGTATGGCTAGTCTTGGACAATCATGATTCCTGAGAAATACACAGACATCAACAGGGAATATTTATTTTCAATGTGTGTTCTAACGATGCATAATGTGCTCACACCACTGCAGTTTCCACTGCCATCAACACACACTGTAAACAATACATCTTCCCTTTGTGATGCATTGCACATGTATGCTGACAAACACATCAGTAAAAAAATAATAAATAATGTTTAAACTACTTCGATCTTTGAGATAGTAACTTTGTAAAAGTTTTTATAATAACACATGATATAAAACTTGTTTTCTCTCCCCTAAAGACCCACCACATGTCCATATTTCACTGAACATACCATATCTGTGTTTTGCGTTTTATGTTTTGGCAGGCTCTAAACTTTAATATTGTATTATCACAATATTAGACGTTGTGTCAGTAATGTCAAGTACAGACACGTGTCGTTCTCCACTCTCACAGATAAGAGTTTAGAGATAAGAACAGAACCAGGTGCTGAGAGACTGGACCTGTGTGAAGATCAGAAGCCTGTATCAGCTAGAAACAATAACAGGGTTTGCATTTTTTGCATCTGTTGTAATTAACATATATGTAGCATAAGTAGCAACACAAATATATTTATGTCTAATTAACATGCATTTATTACAATGTCCTTGAAATTTGTTCTACTATGTAACAATATATAATTTGATTAGATTTTAAGATTGATAGAGAGCTGTTGAGCTTTTTGCAAAAGAGATTATTAAACTATATGTTTATTTATTACATATACATTTAAGAAATTATGTTGTTGAGTCAATACTGCCCATATGGTGATAATAATTACGTCTCAACTTTAATACTTCTAAAAGGACCACGTGCCCTGTTCATAGGTGCAAGCATGCTTGGGTATTCATGTTAAGAATTTCACAGTTTACATTAGCCAAGATGCATGAATACATACAGTATCTGACCTTCCTAAGGGCAGTCTTAAATGAGCAACCCTTTGTGTCCCATAAGGACAACCCTTTGGAGATCTCCACGGAGGCGGACAGCATCCAGAAAGACAAGCGTCCAGTGGCATCGACCCCTGTCCCAGGGTCACCCTGGTAAATGTCATTTTCGAAAGGTTTTTTTATTTTTTATTCCCCACAGTTTCATTATTTGCAGAGCAGTCAGCCTTATCCAGGGCAACTTTATCCAGGCATTATCCATTCATACAGCAGGGTAGATTTACTGAAGCAATTCAATAACTATCCCTCAAGTCTCAAGGGCAGAACAGGGGCATTGTGGCGTCACACTTATTTTAAAAAAAGAAGAATCCCTGCAGTTTAGAGCAGTAAAAAAAGCCTGCTATTATAAACAGACAAAATGTGACAAAATTAGCCCCTTCTTCTAGATCAATGGTTTCCATGCAGAATTAAATGGTGAACATGAACTCCTGACACCTCTGCCCCCCCCGCCCCCCCCCTCTCTGTTTTCACAGGTGTGTAGTATGGACTGGAGATGACAGAGTGTTCTTCTTCAATCCCACGATGCAGTTGTCAGTTTGGGAAAAGCCTGTGGATTTAAAAGGCCGTGGGGATCTCAACAGGATTATCAAAGATCCTCCACACAAACGCAAAAAGGAAGAATCAAGTAGGATATCTTTTTATTTATTTATTTATTTTACCAGTTAGGAATACTGGCACTATCCTATGTTATTTTATCAGTTAAGAATACTGGTGCTATCCTATGTTATTTTACCAGTTGGGAATACTGCCACTATCCTATGTTTAAAATAAGGCACTTTTGACTGTGACCGTTTCCCAGTAATGCTTTATCAGGCTATTTTACGCTTCGTATTAAAAAATAAAACTTGCTGAAGGCAAATCTAAATATTAAAAATCCAAATTTCATGCAACAGAAAGAACGAGAAATGGGTTTAAATAGAATGCACCATCAATACCTGACTTAATGCAACCATTTAGCTGTGCAGCACTCATATTTCAGCATTTATGGCTTTATTGAAACAATGCCAGCATGTCTAATTTTGGAAGTGATTTTAAATGCTCTGTTCAAAAGCACAGACACACAATGATTCTTACTGTTGAAACACCCAAGTGACAACATGACATTTATGGGATACACTGGAGGCCACTAATTGTTCTGTTGATTTGTATTTCTTTTACACAAAATACTTTACAAAACATTTCATAAAATACATTTTATTTGCTTGAAATGTACGTACATGGTCAACATGATTTGGAGAGCATATATTTATATTAGTGGAAGTAATAATGTTTGAAGTGATAATGTTTGTGAAATAACTTGTTGTCTGTGTTGGCATTATTACAGATGTATGAATAACCTAAGTATGAATTATAATTAAGCTTTGTGAGTGAGAAGTCTGGCTGAATGATGGGTTGGGTGTATACTTTATCATTTACCTGAAGTCGGTCAAAACTTGCTCTGTGTTCAGATTATGTAATTTTCCTCCTGTATTTTGACATAATTCAAGTGTCTTAGATGACAAAATCATTCAGTGAAAACAGTATTTATTTTAGTTTGAATTAATCTCCCTTGTAGTATAGGTTTCAGCAGTGCTGGGTCTTAGGAAAATATGTGGTGATAGTGGCGGCTTCAAGATCATTAAAACAGGTTTAAGGGATTGCAGAACTCCTTATCCCCTTAGCTCTGTTATGTATACATTCCCTGTGTGAGTATCCCATTAGTAGTGAGTTGGTTATATGAAAGTACTTGGTGAAGTAAGCTGCACTTTCTATAATTGGCGTGGAAGACTGCATTTTGCTATAGAGAGAATTGACACCTCTTTCTAATGCTTTTTACAGTGACCAAGGAAGTTTCCATACCTCCTTTAAATATATATAAGGTTTTGCTTTTCAATATTATCCTCAGACAAAATCATAATCACACCATTTGATTTTACTCAAATGTTCACAGGAGTGAACAAATAATTTAAGGACATGGTACATAAACACTAAACACGACACCCGCTTACTTTGACATTTAATATTAGTCTCCTTAACATCATACAGTTATTCCAGCATTCCAGCCCTCTTGATTAACTTTTAGTATCACCTCTCCATTGGCTTGAAGCTGTCTGGGCCATAACCTTATGAGCCTCCTGCATTTTTACACATCTGTCCACACAGAGCCAACTTTAACCTATACTTTAAATCAGTAGCATGGCTATAAAACCTAATCCAAAAAAACAAGTGAGCTAGCATACACAGACACGCACGCACGCACGCACGCACGCACGCACGCAAACATGTTTTTAGAAATGTTTGCAAATGTATTAAAAATCGAAAACTGAAATCTTTAATTTACATAAGTATTCATACCCTTTGCTTTAACATATTTTTAAAGTATCATATTTAATATTTGGTCGCATATCTTTTGCATGCTGTTACTTCCTGAAGTCTGTGACCCATTTAAGGGTCTCTGCATTTGAATGGATCTCTATGGGAATTGGGGGGTGAGACTAGATTCAGCTGTAAATTACACTGGTACAGTATGGAACACATGGCTGGCTAAATGGCTGTAAGTCATCAAGGGTCTGAGCTATCGAACGAGCCCCAAACCATCACTCTGTTGCCAGATATGGAGTAGATGTGGATGGATCACTGCAAGGGTTATTTCTCATTTTCCTATAGAACTCTATGGGGAAAAAAGTCAGGAGAAACAACCCTTAAAGGGATCCATCCACATCTACTCCATATCTGGCCACAGAGTGATGGTTTGGGCCTCGTTTGATACCTTAGACCCTTGATGACGTACAGCCATTTCGCCAGTCATGTGTTCCATACTGTACCAGTGTAATTTACAGCTGAATCTAGTCTCACCCCCAAATTCTCATAGAGATCAGTTAAAATGCAGAGAGGTTATAATATCGCTTGTAACAGTACCTGGAAATAAGATATTGAGAGTTTTTTTTTATGTTGATGGGCCACAGACTTCAGGAAGTAACAGCATGCAAAGGATATGCGACCAAATATTAAATATGATACTTTAAAAATATGTTAAAGCAAAGGGTATGAATACTTATGTAAATGAAAAATTTCAGTTTTCGATTTTTAATACATTTGCAAAAATTTCTAAAGACATGTTTTCACTTTGTCATTATGGGCTATTTTGTGTAGAACTTTGAGACAAAAAATGAACTAACTCAATCTATTGTAGAATATGTCTGTAATGTAATAAAACGTGGAGAAGGTGAAAGGGGTATTCAGACTTTCCGGCTAGACTGTAGACACACAACCTGCTCACATACTGACCTTCCATAGTCCCACCCCCTCTGCAACCCACCCAATGCTATTCTGTTGTATCTGTGCAGATTAATACATTTTCTGACACTTGTCTGCCAGGCTGGATGACAATATATTCTGGAGTAAAACTGCTGATGGTAAAAATCTATGAAGGAGGTGAATCTGGAAACTCTTCATAAGATCATAATCTTAAAGTGAACCATTTCCCCCTGGGAACTCAACAGGAATAAGGCTTCATGATGACAAACTGCAGGCACCGTGGTGGACAGGCGAAGTGATAAATCTCCACCTGTAGAAGAACCCTCAACTGAATGATATCAGTGACTAGTGATACTCAATGATTCCTGATACTCAATGACTCATGGTACTCATTGCCTTTCTCCCTAGCAGAGAGCATTAAAGAGATTGATTTGGCTAATGGTTGCACAAATCGGCCACCGTTCCATCCTAGCGGAAGTGACCCTTATCAGTAAAAAGACTTCACAAACCCAGACATTGGGAAACAAATCTGTCTATATGAGCTATTGCATATGGTCTGATTTTTTATGTACTTTTTTGTTGTTCATGAGGCATGCTATAAAGTATATGTTTTATATATATATATTTTACTATAACAATACTTCATTGTCCTAGCAAATGTGGAATAAAGGAAGCATAACTGATGTGTAAAATGAAATTGTGGAAAAGATTAATGACAAGAAGGTTGTATTACATTACTGCCATTTAGCAGATGCTCTTATCCAGTACAACTTGCATAATTATACATTTTTATAGAGTATTGAATTGAATTAAATTGAAAAAACTTTATTTCAAACATGTAACAAAATACAAACCAAAAAAAAAGAGTTTTTAAAATAAAAAGAACACTACATGTTTGAAAAGGAGTAGGAGGAAGTGACTACTTATTAGTATCCATTTATACAGCTATAAACGTCTAAAAGGAATTACTCAAAGGTACAGCATTCTACCTGGGAATGCAACTGGCAACCTTTGGGTTACAAAGCTTTGTTCTGTAAACATCATACAGCACTTGTAGGCTTGAATGTGATGGAAGACAGAGCTGGTTAGTTAAATGGTTTAACTGAGTAAAATGAAAATTGTTCAATGTTGATAATATTTACGGTTTATACAGTATAGTGACCATAATCCCATAATGTCAGTTTCCACCACTGTTTTCCACCCAGCCTCATTACAGTTTTTACTGGGAAGCATTTCCTGTGATAGCACATATTTCAGAGGGCAATTTTACATCTAATGGACAGCCTAGCTCAATGCAGAACTTTGGGTGCTAGAAGGGTAAAAAGACCATTGAATAAAATAAAAGTTGAATAAATACCATATGATCTACAAAAATATAATTGTTATGTACATACTACTGTATGACAGGTTGTCCCTGAGAATTAGGAATAGCCAGTGATAAAGAGTGATACAGCCAATTATGATTAATTAAATATTCATGTTTATGCTTTGTTGAACATCTGTAAAGAAATGTCAGTGATGTAGTGGTCTTGTGAAGAGGAATGAGATACAGGCTTGGATTCACTTTACATTCTACCTTGACTTTTACTAGAATTCAATCAAAGTTTGACTCATACTGTATGTATATTAAAGTGCTCATTGCTTCTCTTTATGAACAGTTTGGAGAGTTCAGCTATTTATTTACTGTTTTATTTATTTATATTAAAGTACATAAATGCAAAAATAAATGCAAGTAACAGGGGTGCTTGCTGATCCATCTTGTTAAGGGACTGTTCTTGTGTATGGATTAGCCCCAGGTTCTAGTATCAAATCTGGATTGGCCGAATTTGGCAAGCAGCACATAATTGGTTGTAGCATCCCAAAGGGAGGGAGAAATTCAGTTGGCCAGGATGATCGTTTATCATTGCTCAGCAGCAACCTTCACTGATCAATCAGGTGACCAGTCTGGCTGCTGAAATTGCATGATGTACACTCCTCTGACTCATGTCTGTGTGAGCTCAACTTGCGGACTGCATTTAAAAAAAGAAAAAAAATATGTCACAAGGACTTTGATTGAATCTTGGATATGATGGAGATCCGTAAAAAGATCTCTAGATCTCTAAAACAAACAATGCAACAATAATTGTTATATTACCACCAATGACTGCCTGTCTGTTGCCATCAAATAAGACAAGGTGAATGGTAAGTCAAGCCCTATTGGGACGTGTGGGGGTGGGGGCGGGGGAATGAAACACTTGATTACATATAAAGCAAATCATTTAGACACTGTGATTCCTGAATGAAGGCAATTACTGGATTTGAGGTTCTATTGCCGAAAGATATGGTCTCAAGTTTTTATTTTTTATTTTACCTAGTCAAGGAATACTATTTATCAAGGCTAATCTCTTGCATGATATTTGTTATTCCTGGTTGGGCGATACTTCTGCCGCATGGTCGTCTTATCAACTTGAATGTATGCAAATATGGAAAACATGGTCATGGCTGCATGGGAGATGTCTCACATGTGCATGTGCCATCTTTTCTTTAAGCACGAGAGGAGTCCAGTTCCACTTTGGCAGATGATGAGAGTGAGGAGCAAATAATTAAGCGGAATAAGTAGGTGGAGAATTACCCCATTTTGTGATTAATCACTTATTTATTCTTGGAAAGTTCTGTGCTGTTTACTGGCAAAGGCTTCACGGTTTCGAGACAGGAGGCTCTGGCCTTTTAAATGGCAATTATAACATTGGTTGGTGAACAAAATGTCAGTTTGCAATAGCTGGTTTCTATTGCGGAAACCTGGCACCACTCCTCCCTCACCAATGGGTACAGACTGCCCTGGTAAAGGATGTATTTTATTGCAGACAATTCTTCAGTGGCAGAAGTTCCTTTGAGAGAAATTGTAAAAAAAAAGAAAATCCTTCAAGCTTGTTATATCTATTTGATTTCTAATTCCATAGTATTTTTCATGAATGTTTAATAAATATTTAATCATGAACCCGCAGCAATATCTGAAGAGAATTTTGTCAAATTACAGGTCAACATGACTTTTTTTGGCAATTTATGTTATTCAACTTTCATCTGTAGGCACAGGTTCCACAAGCTTTGAACGTAAATAATAAAACAATCGACCCCTTCCAGTCTTCAAACACACACACACACACACGCTACACTTTTCTTTTCAGTGGTATACACAAGTGATTCAAGTGAAATGAACAGAGCATCACACTCAGGACACTCAGGATTCCATCCAGTCCAGTATGAAAGGACCTCAGTTTCCCAGCTGACTCTGCTATGCTTGTGTTGTGCATTAGAATGGAAGAGCCTGTGAACCCTGATCAGCAGAAGACAGAGGAGGATTTAAGTGCCAAAACTTCACCTGGTTGTACAAAGCTTCCTTTAGACGTGCGCATCTCCCACTTCAGAGACATGCTTCTTGAGAGAGGGGTAACGCAACCTTTCACTTCAATTAACAAGTTGGGTTGCTATGGACTAAACCCCACTGTACACTGTTTGCGTCATCGGCAACAAATTAAGTGGCTAGAACCCTAGCCTTGTCTTACTCTCATTGTCAAGTCCAACTGACAATTTAAAGAAGGAGTTAGAAAAGTCCCAATGCTCAGCAAGGATTATCTAACCTGAAGACCTGCTGTGTTAATTCCACTTAACTGTGTACAATATATGATATATATATATATATCATAACGCTATCATGCAACTTTATCAGCTATAGATTAATGGAATGTGTATCCTCCCAAATTCAGTTTGAGACCATATGCTTATTAGTATGCATTAGCTAGGTAGCAATCTCAACCTCTGACACAAATAGATAACATTCGGGTTGGACATATTGTGCTTATATAACTACATATTATTCCTGGTTTCATACTAGAGTGCTCTCGAGTATACACATATGCAGTAAGCAACATTCATTTCATACACTCTAGTATACACGTATGCAGTAAGCAACATTCATTTCATACACTCTAGTATACACGTATGCAGTAAGCAACATTCATTTCATACACTCTAGTATACACATATGCAGTAAGCAACATTCATTTCATACACTCTAGTATACACATATGCAGTAAGCAACATTCATTTCATACACTCTAGTATACACATATGCAGTAAGCAACATTCATTTCATACACTCTAGTATACACATATGCAGTAAGCAACATTCATTTCATAGGACTTTCTTTTTTTTTTTTGCTTATAGGTGTCAGCATTTTCAACCTGGGAAAAAGAGTTATACAAAATGGTGTTTGATCCTCGATATCTTCTACTGAGTCCTGATGAACGAAAACAGGTAGAAGAGAAAAACAACATAGTCAATGTGTCAAAGTTTTCCATGAGTTATTAATGTCTGATAAACACTGAGGTTTTCTAGAAGTAGTGAACATAGAGTTGTGGCTTTAACAGTTCAGCAGTTATTGTGAAAATGCCAGTCTGAACAACATGAAGAACTTATTTCTGTCATTGTAACCAATTTTAGATTTTTGAGCAGTTTGTCAAGATGAGGATGAAAGAGGAATATAAAGAAAAAAAGAGCAAACAACAACAGGCAAAAGAGGAATTTCGCAAACTTCTTGAGGACTCGAGAATTACATCAAGGTAAAATTATATATATATATATATATATAAAAATTCATAATTTCTGTGTCTGTGTTCTGGCTGTGTATTCATTGTAAACAGCTTTGTACAGTAATCTATCTAGTCCTACATCAAATTGTTATGGTCAGGATGACTTGTAGAACTTGCAGGCCATCAGAAGTAAAAGTCATACAGCAAACTGTCATGGTTCGTGGGTTTTTATTTTCTTTTTCGTTGCGGTTCTCGTCTTTATTTCCCGATTGAGAATCTATCTGATTTTTTTCCACGTTCCGTTCCGGGTTTGCTTTCCCTCATCATTGTTTTCACCTGTGCCTCTACCTGCGGGGTGTTGAAGTTCCTCACTTCCACTTCCCCGGTGCTTCTTTGTCATTCGACATTGCATTGAGCCAGGTATAGCCAGGTACTAGCGACCTTGTGATATTAAACGCTGTTTATGTTCATGGGGGACTTGCTATTAGCTTTTAGTTCAGGTATAGGTATTATTCTGCCTGTTTGTGTTCTGTGCTATTTATTTTATTCTTTGCTGCTCTCTCTGAGGCAGTTTTCTTTGTTTGTTCCATTTGTTTTACACTCTTCTGGCTGTCCAAACTTATGTGCCGAAGGTGTTCTTTTCTTTGCTAGGTTTCCCGTTTTGGCTCCAGTATTGAGCTCGGGAGACTTAGTTTGTGTTTCACTTGTTATTTGAGTTCGCCCTATTTTAGTGGGTTGATTTTCGTTTGGCTGTTTAGCCACAAGGAATTAGTTTCCTGTCTTTTCTTTCTTTGCATTTATTTTGTTATTCTCTTTATTGGTCCTCACTGCATGAGTGACTTGTTTCTGATCCCCCTACCTTCGCGTTTGATTATCTGCCACTAAAATCCATTACACAAACAACTTTTTTGTCAGGATGAAGCAATGCAATAAAGCTTTTCTGTAGAGTTCCTATTACAAAAGGATGAAGATGAAGAATTATTATTTTTTCACTCAAATGGGTGGCCGGATTTATGTTTTTCTCATGACTGTGTTTGAGATTGTCATAATTATTACAAGTAATTTCTGATTCGGAGAGTGGAAAGGCTTATTGTCATCACAAGGACACCTAAAAAGAATAGTAAAACATTCTTGTACAAAATGGTCATACAAAGTTGACCTACAGTACAGAGGTACGAACATACAGTACAATGTGGGCATTCAGTTCAACAAAATGAATGATTTCAAAACTGTGTTTTGTATCACAGGTCAACATTTAAGGAGTTCTCTGAGAAATATGGCAGAGACCAGCGGTTCAAACGAGTTCCAAAAAAGCAAGACCAGGAACATCTCTTCAATCAGTTCATCGCTGTGCTGAAGAGACGAGACAAAGAAAACAGACTGCGACTGAGAAAGATGAGATGAGAAGGAACACTGCCAATCAGAAATTCTCAGCACTTCTTCATTTTGGAACACTTGCTTAGATTAAAAACATCTGTACCCATGTATCATGATCTGTGTGCATACAGAGAATAGTTCCTATTTTGTTCCCTTCTCATTTTTAAACCATCAGTGTCTGATTTAGTACATCAGTGATCAGAGATGTAATGTTTCATATTGAAGCTTTTTGCGGTATTTCAGGTGTTAAGCTTGTGGTGAAAACGAATGAAATGATATGCTAATTACAGTAGATTGATGATGTATGAATATGGATTGTTGGTGTATATTTAAATATACACAATTGCACAAACAATTAAAAATGGAAATGGAAAAGGTAAATGGGGAAATCTCATGGATTGGAAACACTAATAGAATATTGCCCTGTCATTATATTCATAGTGATTCAGATGCTTATTTTAAATGTGCATCTTGCACTAGCACACAGTTCAAATAAAAACATAAATAAAAAAGCACTGAGCTGTCACAGATATATTAATATTAGGGCCTGACATTTTGTCTCCAGTAGTTCTTTCCTCCCAGCAACAACAAGGTCACTAACGGTTTTTCTTAAGCCTTGTGTTTCTAAATCGTCCCATTTATTAATATTAATGAATTAAAGTTAAGTTTCCAAGCAAGTGCACTGACCTTGAAGTAAATGTGACAACAATTAATAACAAATTTTTCTAGATGCCGTTGGTGGGTCGATATATCACTTTGTTGACATGACCCTGCATCATAAGATTGACTTGTGGTGGTAAGCTTTATCTTATTAATCCTTGATGGTGTCATTGTTCCCATCTGTGGTGATGTATCGAATAGTTTCTGAAATTAGATTGCCAATGTTACAGTGAGGCCGTGAGAAAGAAGGGCAAAACAGCAGTCACACAGTGAGGAATTTCTACTGACCCTAATTATAAAATAAATAAATGCATTTTTTCCACTGAGAAATTTTTCAATCAATCACACACACTTACTGTTAGATGTATTTGTGACAAACACACTATTATATTCTCATATATACTGTGTAATGCAGCTGTAATACAGAAAGTTGTTGCAAATAGATATAAAAACAAAAAATAATAGAAAAAAATGTCCTGTGTTGAGTAATATGCAAATGTTGCAACCCCTAGCCATAATATGCAAAATACGTTTGAAACACTGTCATAAATCTTACATTTATTTTCCTGATTTACATTTCCACTACCCATGCAGTGTATTTATTCAACTACTCAATACAAATCAGCAAACTTATTAGAATAAATAAGGGGTAGTTCCATGATAAGATGAGATGAGAATGAAAGAGGGGTCATGGTCTGGCTTATTTTTTGATGGGTTTAACAGCTTGATTCTGGGCATCAGAACACTGCACCAAAATATTTACTATGGACAATGTGTAGAGAATTGTTGGAGGTGTTTGAACGTAATTTACCATATTATTGCCTAAATATATTGTGGCTAGTACATTATACATTACATTACATTATAAAAACCAATACATCATAGTATCATTACAAACCATTACATCATTACATTCACAGTAAGTGAAAATAATAAATCTTGCTACTTTGTTGAAAGGGATTGTAAGTATGCCAATGAATACTGTAGTATTGTTCTGAACTTGTAATGATTGTTCAAGCATACATATGAAAGAGGTGTTTTTATGTGTTGTTTTTGTGTTTCTTTTATAATTAAAATGCAAATGTTTGTGAAATCTAATGTCGATTCAATTAACTGAGCCAAACCAAGTTGAATCAGCATTATGTGAATGGTACATATACTTATTACTATATGAAATTCAAAACACCATCCCAAAACAAGTATTAGATCATATAGTCGTGAATCAATTGTCTTTGACACTGTACAGCCTAGACTATAGCACCATAGGTGTAAGAGCCCACCTAAACACACTCTGCCTCACAGCACAGTTTAATGCCAGGGAAGGGTATGTTCGATAAAGTAAGGCTAGAGTATGCTCGAATCGAGTGCGCTGTGCATGGTACTGCCATAGCGCAGGAGGGTTAACGTTACCAAAAGCAGATGCATACAGTAGCGTTAGCAGGATGGCTAAGATTAAGTTTGAGCAGGATAACGTTAGATCTATCTAGCTGTGTGTCGACACAACGACTCTAGACAACTTTGATTTTGTAACGTTAACGTCATCAAAGGTCAGTCATCAAATAGTTTTTTATATAACATAGAAAGTGCTCAGCTATCAATAGCTGGCTGCGTGGCTAATGTTAGCCTAACTCGAATTGTGACCTGCTCTATCAAAATCAGTCGCACTGACCCCCAAACACATTTTGGACTTTATATGAGATATAATATATTATCTGTAATCCAAATATCAAGCAAGTTATGTCGAGTTACATTTGGAATGCCATCAAACCATGTTTTTGAGAAAAATGGCTTCAAAGTTCAGCCGCGAAAGTAGCTAGCTGTGTTAACGTTTCTGGATAGAGCTGGCCCATAACCTAACGAACTGTTGTTAGCTTGTCATTATCATGTTACCTTTAAATGCTTCAAAACTATATTTTCACATTTCACAATTTCACTTTAAGACATGCAGATGATGAAAGCCGAGTCATTTTTTTTTTGTAAAATCAGGTGAAACCCAGTACATTAGCTTGTCGCTTTGAAGGCAGCTGCTGTGATTGTGTGACTGGTGAGGGCAGGTGAAAGCTGGCTACACCAAATGATGCGAAGCTACGCGCTAATTTATCATGCTACGTTTAAAAGCTTCAAAACAATATTTAAAAACTGAATATGACATTAACACATACAGATTGTGAAAGCCAAGACATTTTTCGAGTAAAATAAGATGAACCCGAATAACTTACATTAGCTTGTTACTGCAAATTGGTGAAGTTCAAATTTACTTCTTTTTTTTTTTTTGTGGGCGTGGATGGGGGAGTGTTCCAGACAGTTTTGAGACACCGGGGAGTGGTCATTTCTATAGTAATGCGTCCACAATATAGTAATGCCGTAACATATCCATACCAAAGTCAGCATTTGGCGAGCCGGTGGCGATTGTATGGCCTGTAAAATGGCATTAAGATTGAAATGGCAGAGATATCAACACGCTCAGTGTAATACACAGAGTCTATCACATGTAAGAGTACAAGATGAAAGTGTCATTTTATTGTGAGGGAAGTAAATTCTAAATTCTCTAAAATAATGGGGAATTTACTTCCGAAACCAGTGTGATGTAGTCACTTGAGTACTCTATTCACTTATTCACATTAGTTCAGTCTGACACACAAGTAATACTGAGCCAATGTTACGTTGTCAGAACAGGCATACAGGACCCTAGCTTGGCGGAGCTGAGCTTTCTTGTTTGCTAGTTATGCTTCCTAGCAAAGCCACATTCTTCTAGCAAGCAAATGGTTAACTGATAGCATCCATAACCCCCCCCCACTTGCCTCATCAAATGCAGCAGTTATTGAAACAGTATAGTATAGTATAGTAACGTTGCCAGGTTCAAGTTAAATTGCGTTTTCACCCTAAAATATTATTTCAGCTATTTGTTAAAGCATAACGTTACACTGTATAAAGCAGGATTTATTTAGTACCACTTTCTCTAACCTGCCAAAAAACAGCTGCATGTTTCAACTGTTAGCTGCCTGGCTCACATAACGCTCGCTAACTTTACCTAGCTAGCTGTGCACAGGCACACCGGCTGACTATGGTGAACTACATTAAAAGTGTACTTCCTCACAAGACTGCTCCCCTATCAATTATTCAAACTATAATAATGATTAATATAAGAAATGTATCTTTTCTAGTCTACAATAAATTCATTTTTCTTTACCACTGTTAGCTTAAAATGTGTCGGTAGTCAACACACGAGGGCGTGTAGGGCCCCCTGGTGGCACTGGGGGCCCTATGCAATCACATAGTTCGCATATAGCAAGAAACGGCCCTGGGTATGACATAATTTGGACAACGTTGAGAAGAGCACTTGATCCATAGAGGTTTTATTAGAAAGAAAACATTGATTGATTCTTTACTAAAAATAACTGTATAATTATTTAGAATTGTATTGCATTTACATGGGGGCAGATGAAGACCAGATTACTGTACATTGAAGGTCGATAATTAATGTGTCACTGCATGTTTTTTTTTGTAGTATCTGAACCAAACTTGGGTTTGCAGTATTGTCTAGCTTTTTTTTATTTTTTATTTCATAAAATAACCTGGACATGTGTCTGTTTTGAATCTACTCTGTCTGCACATTGATTTAAACTTTATAAGTAGAAATTGAAAATGGAACGTGATTAGCATTGACCTGCTACAGTCTCAAGCTTGACACACTTGAACATGAGGGGTATAATGTATTCAAAGAAACCCAAGGAGATAGACCTATGGTGCGAAAGCCAAGTTAGCCACCTTAGCTGTGGAGCAGATTAGATTACTGGGACCTGTGGACATTTCATGAGTTCAGTTGAACCAAATTCACTGGAGTCATATTGTACTGTTGTGTGAGATATTACTGTGCCTTTCCAAACACATTCCACTCAATATGCTTTCAGTAGTTCCCCTTATTCTGTCACTATGTTCTGAGCTGGGATTGAGAGACTGGTATAATTAGATTTGCATAGTGTTAATTAGAGCAGAGCAAGTATACGTAATATGATTAGCATAATTTTTAGTATCGTATACATTTCTAGTATGATTTATTGTAGTTGGAACATGACATTTTCTCCTTCACAATAGTAAGAAAACTATCACTATTCACTTGGCCTCTGACAAAACACTGATATGGTGTGGGTATATCTACTTTTGTAGCCCATTGAATGACATCTCATTGATCAATAAACAAATTTGCCTGGCTTCACTGTCGCCAAAAAAAACATTTTGTCAGTACCCCTCCAATGGCAAAAGCTTGACTCACCTGCATACCTCTGCACACGCTGGACACCATACGTACGCAATGTTTGGAGCCATTGGGATATGGTGAAACCGTGACCGAAAGGCAAAGGGAGAAAATGCTAAACTTTGCAAAAGCAGATTTCTGACTTTTTCCCTGAGCATTCTTTTACGCATTTTTTTACTCTGAGTTTTATACATGTGGCCCCTGGTCTTCAGATAGCCGCTGTCTTAAACTGCCCTTGTGTGGCTATGGAACACCTCTCCTCTCCCCTACCGTGACTTCTGATTACAGTGTGTATTTACTATTTACTGTGACGCGGGTAATGGCATTCTTGTTTAAAATGTCACCGTTGTACAGATTAATACAATGTTCTGTAGGTATTTTGGTAATAATTGACAGGCACAGCATACCCTTTTTTCAGCTTGTGGCTGAATCACTCTTACTGACTGTTTTGGACCCACATTCTTCCTGTTGTTGTTGTTGAAATTCATTCCTTGCAATCAAGTTGGTCTTGTAGGTTGCTCTGGGCTTGAGCGCTCTTTATACATAAATAAAAAAATAAACATGCACTGTGATGTATAGTAAAGTGTTTGTTTCATACATGGCTTCAGTTTCTGGTTGTGCTATCTTTTACAATGATTAAATAAATGAAAAAAAAAGGGTTTAGCTGCAAGGTTTGGATGGTGCATAACTAAACAACACCTAAATAAGGAAGCCTCTTTAATTTAGCACAGGGCTGATTATTATCCAAGACCCTGCAGAATAGGATTCCGTGGCCTTGTTTACACTCAAATCCGATACAGTTGACAAATCACATTACTGCATGAGAGATATACGTAGTCGTCCGTTCACACAATTTGTACTGATCTTAAGTTTATATCCGATTCGATGCTTTTAGACTGAAATTGCATTTTTGCCTAGTTACGTGCAGTGTTCCATATACTGAATGGTTTCAGTTGTGAAATCTGGACAAATCCAGCCGTGTACCCGATATTTTGTGTCGAGACCACAATCGCAGAATATGACACACATCAGATGTGTCATGAATGTAAAATAAAATGGGGAGAGTTTTAGAAGAGAACTGAACTGAAATTATTTTAGACATGTTTTGATTGATGATTGAGTGTGCAAGGTAAGTGTCCCTTCAATATTTACTATTTTGGAAAAACAGTCCGGCTCTATCATTTAAGAGAACTTTTTTAAAAAGCGCAACTTTTTTTATTTTCCTGGTCCTATAAATATCTCTGCTAATCAATACGTTGAAGCTGGATTCTCATTACCAGCAGAACCATGTAATAGTATGTCCCCTGCTTGATTGCACAAAGACAGCGAAGTCTATCTGCACAGCACCATTTATATATTGATTGATAACTCACCAAATAGTTTTACTGAAGAGAAAGACAAGTTGTATACTTTTATGGGGGAGTCAGATGAGGACAAATGTTGATTGAATCCGGGCCAAACGATGATCATCATCATTCAGCGTTTAGAGAGAATTCATGTTATCACTACTATGTCTCAGCATAGCTGAGGGATTGGTATTGTACTAGTTTCTTAATGGTATGATATCATATACACTCATAAGGTTGAGTGCAGGTGCCAGTGTATTTCCATTATACGGACTAATACATCTCATTTGAACACACCATCCATCAATAAACAGATTCATTTTTCATTAGGTTCCTGAGAAAAATATAAATGCATTTTTGTTGTGCCATGGGAGAACCAAGAGGTTGTTAATGCTGTTAGAAGCCAAAGCATTGCAAATTTACAAAAACTGCACTGTCACACTTGACCACCAGCTGTTGGAATGGGTCCAGGGTCAGTTATACCAGTATTACCTCAAATAAGACACAAATCATTATATTCGACAGCTTTGAGCTGGCAGTGTGATCTATCTACCCCCAGAATGTAGCCAGTGAGAACCAATCAGAGCTTTCTAGAGCACTCCACCTTGGGAGGTTTTTGGATTTGAATTGCTTTGATATTATAGCCGGTACAACACTTTCAGTATGATTCCTACATTCTTCAGAAGAGAAACAGATTGTGATCTGATATATGTAAAGTTTGCTGATGGAGACAGTTGCTATTGTTTTCATTTTTACTTGAGTTCATATGCAGGTGAGTCTAGTTGTCCCAGGAGTGTTTTCTCTGCCCCTCAACAATCCCACCGTAAGCTGCATATTGCCTCATTTAGAACCTGTGCAATATGTGCTTCAAGTCAGAATTGAGCAAAACACTACATGGCAGCGAAGGCACTCTGGGGAGAAAAAAAGAGAAAAGTGTCTCAAAGAAGTGCAGGTTGACTGACACATCTGTTGTTTTGTGAACTGGGGCATGTGGAGAGAAGTTGTTGTGTCATTTTCATTACATTCCAGTTCATTCTGGGATTGTTTTCCCAGGCTTCGCGTTCAGTGGATTGTGTGTCACCCTTTTAGTCACTCTGGGAACAGTGGCAGGATAAAGAAACTGGTAAAAGGAAAACTGGAACTGGAATGGTGATTCAGGTATGGAACAGTATGGCGTGATCATCAGTTTCTTAGACATACATGAGTTTTTAAACCTCAGAACAAAATGAGAAAAGTAAGGCCATTTAAGTCGATGACAAAAAAAAAACAAGATAAACAGCCACTTAAAATATGATTAATTGTAAGAAATGCTTTGATTGATTGAGGCAATGTCTGTTGTTGACCTTTTCTGCTTCCACAATGATTTTCCAGCAGCGAGCATAGAGCAGGAAATGGTCGATTACTTTCAGTAAAAGCTATAAGGATCATTTCTGACTGAGCAGTAAAAAGTGAACAGGAGACATCAGAGGGTAATACTGGCTGTTGAAATGAACAAGCACTTATCTTCTGGCTTGACAGTGGCAAGAGAGGAGTCAAACTGTGTGCGCTGTTAATGTTTTTAACCTCTTGGGTTTACTTTTGTTTGATTTGAAGGCAAAATTGGAGGGACACAGAAAGACAATGCCCCTTTCATTGAAGTCCTTCCCTGCCGCCCCTGACCTTTACCCCCACCTCTGCCACCGTTGATCCTAAAAAGCACTGCTTGGGAAGATCACAGTGTATAAATAAAGCAAATGGCTCTGACACTGCCTTTCTTATTTTACCAACAATTCAGGCCAAAGTCAGACCTTCATAAAGGGGTAACTAAGCTGGGCCAATCTTAAAGAAAGCCTGGAATTAATTATACAGAGAAATGTAAGTATAAGATAATACAGAGATGTGGATCATACAGAGTGTGGCATTTTAAGCTGACACTGAAGTGAATTCACTTTAGTGGATCTCACCCTCCCCATATATCTCCATCATTTCCAATTTTCTTTTTCATAGGACTAAAGGCAGAGATTCAGTCATCACACAAATCGTGGGCAGCAGTGTAGTATAACGTTTAAGGAACTGGCCTTGTTACCGAAAGGTTGCAGGTTCGATTCCCGGGTTGGACACTGCTGTTGTACCCTTGAGCAATGTACGTAATCTGAATCGCTTCAGTAAATATCCAGCTGTATAAATGGATAATATGTAAAAAAAGCTTTAAAGAAAAAAAAAAATTGTGTAAGTCGCTCTGGATAAGAGCGTCTGCTAAATTCCTGTAATGTAAAATGTCCGCTTTTTTGTTAATAGTATGGTATTTTTAAATATATATTTTTTAATGTTTTATTTAATGTGTAATTATTTTTAAAGGTTCTATTGAAATAAAAAGCTAAAACTAATTATTGTGCATGTCTATGTCTTGCAGGTTTTTCATTTTACAAATTCTGTTTTATTCAGATTTGTATTGTACACCATCAGAGTAAAGTTGTTTCATTTTATTGAGGTATTGTCATTTTAATCCCAACTATTATTTGAAAACGTATTGAAAATACCCAGAAGGGCATTTTCATCTTTCCCCTGGATATCCTTAAATCACAGAAAATGAGAAATATTATGTTATTTGGGTCATTGCAATATAAGCCCTTACATTACAGTATATTACAAACATACAAATTCACAATGAAGCTGACAGGGCAGAGGAATATTAGTACAAGGTGAAAAAACACACACTGCCTATCCTGATTTATTGTGTAGAAAAAAATAAAGCATAAAACAAGAATTCAATGTCAGTTATTTCATGGTGAATTGCAGTTCAAAACTGAATTGCAGAATTAGAAGGTCTTTGTACTTGGTTTAAGTGTCACTGGATAGATCCTACTGAGAAAAACATTACAATTGACTGATAGCAGTTGTATGCCCTTTTCAAGTATGATTAACAAAATAAGATTCAAATATTGACCCCCCCCCCCAAAAAAAAAAAAAAAACTCAACCCACTCAGCCATTTCCTTATAAGATTGGTCACCCGTGAAGTAAACCATGTGTTTCATAAAGTCTTGGGAGTGAGTTGTTAATGTTTGTACTTAATGTTGAATGTTGACAATGAATTACAAGGTTTTGTGTTTTTCTTCACAAATACAGTGTCATCTTAAAAGTTAACTTGCTTAAAGGCTAGTTTTGAAGCTCTTTGGGCAGTCACATTTCTCTGCATCGTGAGAAACAAGATAAAAAAATTAATGATGTAACTGCTGTATAGTGTCAATGGCTCCTCTGTGTTTAAACATGACTTTACTACAGTACATTAAAAAACCAGTTACACAGCTGATATGGACTCCTACGCAGGGGCGTATCTAGACTGCTTTGATTGGGAGGGCATGAAGAGATGTTGGTGGGGCACAAGAGGGGGAAAAAATTTGAGCCTTTTAAAACTAATTTCCTGCATTTCTACACAACGTCACATGGGGCATTTTCTAAAATAAAATGTTAAATGTATAACATTTTTTCAAAGCCCAAGATGAAATTTGAGATGCTTTCATATAAAGCTAAAGCATAGGCTAATCAGTATATTAGTAGATACAATCATTTTATTACATTTTAAAGCCATCTCCACCCCCCCTCATCTTATAGAAGGACAACTATTTATGCCCAATAATACCAAATCATTATCTAATCTTGGAAACAAGTATATTAAAGATGAGCTATATTCTTTCATCATTTCAGTCTCTTTGTGCTATTTTCTATTTACATGTGAAACTACGTTACTGTAACTGGCTCATCATTTTCATTTATATTTTAGCCACTCCACTGACTATAGCCAACACGCAGCAGTAGGCTAGCTAACACACAAACACATGGGCGCCGCACACACCAGCTAATGCAATGCTGCAGATGTTTTGCAGAATCGCAGCTATAACAAGTAGGCTAGATACAACATGTAATCAATCTATTTAAAATCAAATCTCCCAGACGGAGACACTATCCTCAACTCACTGAGTAAGCTAGGCTAGCGAATATTATATCCTAAGCAATGCGCAACAGTTACAGTTATCAAGAAGAGACAGCATAGATTGATCAAAGAAACTGACCTCTTTCTCTCTCGTTGCGTCTCCATGTTTTATATGGCCAAACCAACCAATCAGATATTAGAGAAATATATTATTTAGATGTAGCATTTTTATGATTGGCCGAATCGTCTGTAGCTCTAATAGCCTACTGATGACTTCATATTGTCGGATAAAAAAAATTCTGGATTTGGCTTCAAAATGGCCAATAGGAAAGCAGTGCATTTTTGATGACCAATGACAAAATTACAGAAAACTATGAATGCTCAAAAAAATTGCTATAACGGTGATTTTTCATTGTTTTCATTGGATGGGCAGACGATACCTCTGGGTGGGCAAGACTTATCTCTGGGTGGGCAATGCCCACCCCAGCCCACCCATAGACACGCCCCTGCTCCTACGTCTCTTCTTTGTAGTGTCTGTTATGGACTCCTACGTCTCTTCTTTGTAGTGTCTGTTATTGACTCCTACGTCTCTTCTTTGTAGTGTCTGTTATTGACTCCTACGTCTCTTCTTTGTAGTGTCTGTTATGGACTCCTACGTCTCTTCTTTGTAGTGTCTGTTATTGACTAATATGTCTCTTCTTTGTAGTGTCTGATATGGACTCCTACGTCTCTTCTTTGTAGTGTCTGTTATGGACTCCTATGTCTCTTCTTTGTAGTGTCTGTTATGGACTCATATGTCTCTTCTTTGTAGTGTCTGTTATGGACTCCTATGTCTCTTCTTTGTAGTGTCTGTTATGGACTCATATGTCTCTTCTTTGTAGTGTCTGTTATGGACTCCTACGTCTCTTCTTTGTAGTGTCTGTTATTGACTCCTACGTCTCTTCTTTGTAGTGTCTGTTATTGACTCCTATGTCTCTTCTTTGTAGTGTCTGTGCTTTTTTTATTTATTTTTGCCTGCGGAACCTCTGAGAAAACTGACAAAACAGAAACCAGAATCTACTGACTAGCATTACTATAAGACTAAATAAATGCATACATTTTTTAAAAATCCCATTTTGGATAGGATGCTGATTAATGTCACATTCAAGCATAGCACTTAACGTATTTAGAAGCCTGTTTTTGTTCTCAAGGGATGGGAATATGCCAGCTTAATACTGTGCTACTAAGAATAAAACTATTAAAATACCCAATGGTCTTACTGAAAGGAGTCATGGCACTTAATATAAATATATTGAATAATTATCACCTTGTTCTTAAATGATCTGCGTCAGAGATAATGTGATTTTATCTTTATTTTATCTCTCTACCTGTTCATCCGATACGCAAATAGACAGGCCATACACAAATACCTGTCACAGTGTTTTGACACTGTGTTTTGTATGGAAAGCAGGTTGAGTTATTACTTTCCATAATTCCAAAAATGACAGCAATCAAATGAAGTGTTCTCAAATGCATAAAGATTCCACTTTCAGAAGTACTGAGCCTTTTGGAAACTTGGGAATGCATGGGCCCTGCTGTCAAGATATTGCTAAATCTCTTTATTACTTTCGTAAATCTATGGAAATGTCAGGATTGTTGAAAGGACAAAATGTATTTTATAAGTACCCTAAAAATAAACATTAACTTGGATTTAATGTATACATTTTCTTAACTTTGACTTCGAAATACATGCTTTTTACTCTTAACTATCCTTTCATTTGTTTTCCTGTTCTTTAAAAAAAACCTTTTTTTTTACATGTTTGAAAGTAAGTTTGTAGTAATAATATATTTTTTTATTTAAGTTCACAAAAAAAAAGAATAGAGGGTAACAGATATAAAAGGACCACAGGCCAGAATGTCGGTGCCCTATGGACTGCACCACATAAAGAGTATCATTTAATTCAGGGGTCCTTAATCTTATCCAGAAAGGGCCCGTGTAGGTGCACGCTTTTGTACTAACCAAGCAGTTACACACCTGATTCTACTAATCAACCACTAGAGTCTTTGCGAAGGACCTTGATTAGTAGAATCAGGTGTGTTATTGCTTGGCTGTAACAAAAGCATGCGCCCACACTGGCCCTTACTGGATGAAATTGAGGACCCATTTAAATGGTTATATATTACATATACTTTAATTATCTTCTGGGTCTTCAGCCCGGTATCACGCAATTTTGTGTCATTGTCATGATTTCGTGATATATGAAATCGTGGTGGGTGACACGATTTCAGTGAAATAATCGTGTCCACCACCACAAATTTGTATCCATGAAATGATCGTGTCCACCACCCCGAATTTGTATCCACAAAATGATCGTGTCCACCACCACAAATTTGTATCCACGAAATGATTGTGTCCACCACCACAAATTTGTATCCAATGCATTCATATAGGCTGAACCGGAAAGCACTACAAAGTCATACAAAGATATATTGTATGTTGAATTGAAAAACCCCCTGATTGTTGTGAGTTTGTGATTCCCATACCCCACCCCAACCCCTAAACATAACCTCATAGGACTTCACGTAACTCTGGCTCATGTCCGAACTGTTACGATAGTGGGGTTCCAAGGGGTTAATAAATCAAACAGTCATTAATGCTTTTAATGTTTATTCACTTTGTACATAGTTAAACATTTCAACAATAAACTTGTTCATTAATTGAGCATGGGCACCTGGCCAATCCTAGTCCTTGAATGCTACGCATAGGAATGCATTGGATACAAATTTGTGGTGGTGGACCCACCACGATTTAATATATCACGAAAGCGTGACTATGACACAAAATTGCATGATACCGGGTTGGGGTCTTTGGTGTCTCTACAAGGAGTTGTTTCTTAAGTGATGCATTTTTCTGAAGAAACAAAATTACACCATTATGCATGTTTAAACCCCTCTACATAAACGTTATTTGTGAAGATTTTTCATGGTATGTTATGGCCACTCCCTGAATGACCGCAACATAAAAGGCACAGAGACGTTGAATTGCAATTCAAGAAAATAAATGTATTACAGTATGCAGGTATGTACTGTATATGTGTATACGCGTCTGTGAATGTAGATATGTGTAGTAAAGGAAACAGGTTAGTAGATGAAGAAAATACAAAAAAAACACGGTCCAAAAACTCGGGTTCGTAGGATGTGAAAGAGAGAAAAAAAACATCTCACTCAGAAGCACAGGAACACATGAAACAGCAACTCCAGAGAACTGGGCAAGCCAGTCTTTTAAAGGTGTAGCCTAGGTGACTCCAATCAGTCAATTTAGCCAATCATGCAATTAACTCTGGATAGGGAAAACACAAGACAGACGGAAAGACAGGCACACGTAACATGGTATTGTAATGATGAATTATTTAATCTGCTCAATGCAAATTTTTAATCACCCTGCTCTTTAAAAAAAATAAATGTAATATGAAAGCATATGAATTTAAATGCCAACTTTTAGTTAAGTGCTTTGTATTTTTGTAAAACTACAAGTGAAAGCTGAAAGGAACTACTGAAACATGTACACAAGTTATAAGACACACATGCTCCATCACGCTAACTCTTTGGCACTAGATAAGTGAGGACTGTTGCTAGGAAACACCACACTGTCCCCCTTTTGTACAGAGGGATAAGTGTTTCATGAATAATGTTTTTACAAAATGGAAACCATTGCAGAAATAGTTGATCTCTTCATTACTTCATGAAACTATGCTTCAGAGGTTATGCTTTGTCCAACTTTTTGGATACATGGTATAAGTTGTGTACTGTGTGGTATATGTATGCACTTGCACATATATACCACACATTACACAACTTATACCATGTATCCAAAAAGTTGGACAAAGTATAACCTCTGAAGCATTCTTTACTTTGAAGAGACTACTTTGATCAGACGTTGTTAGTGGCAGATCAGATGTTGTTATTCAATGGGGAGAATTATTGTTTGAGGGCAAGGAGGATTTTTGATGACAAAATTGGCAGAAAAAAAAAAGAAAAAGAAGAAGACGTATTAAAATAACCCTAGTTGGGGGGGTTTACTGTGTGGACGTATGAAGTTGTAATTTAATTTGGTTAATTTACATGAGGTCAGAAGGTGCAGAAAGTAATGTTTTAAGGGCTGAGTGTCTGTGGCCACTGTGGTCATTTTTGTTGGAAACCCAGAACAGTGGCAAACTCTCTGCGCTGTGTAGGTATGGGTCATGCCTCTGCCAAGCCGTAACTTAGCAGATGGCAGACCTGCCATCCCAATATGTTTTATGTCTCAGTGACAATGTATTTATTGTGTAATATTCTGGTGGGGTCTAAATAATGTTTTGTGTTTATGATCTGAATAATGTTCTGAGTTTAATAAATCATCATCATCATCATCATCCATCAACCCGCTTATTCCTATTCAGGGTCACGGGGGGGGGTGGGAGAGCCATCCCATACAACATTGGCGAGGCAGGAATACACCCTGGACAGGCTGCCAATCCATCACAGAGCACTCACACCATTCACTCACTCATTCATACCTATGGGCAATTTAGAGTCTCCAATTAGCCTAACCTGCATGTTTTTGGACAAATCATGCTGCACCAAAATACAACTGGCTAAAGTCATATGGCAACAAGAAAGTCTATTCTATCCTGTTTCATTCTATTATAGTCTTTGTTTCATTGATATTTTATGCTCATCCTTTACTTTCACAATCAGATCTATGGGCAATCTATAAATATGTGAAACCTATAAAGATTTTACATTTTTCAAATATTTTAAATGGCACACAAAATATTGTCCTTTTTGAAGAATGGGCCAAAACACCTCTCCAGGTTTCAATAAAGATTATAGTTTTTCTGTAGGGTAATTAAAGGTAATTAAAAGGTAATTAAGGGCTATGTCGGTGAACTTTTGTGCCACCATCACATAGAGCTTTCACTTTGGTTTCATTTAGACCCACACACATCAGCTGATGGAATTCAAGGTCACAAGCGTACTGTAATTCCCATATTAAATACTCATTACTGTGTTAAATTAATATTCTTATACAAAAATAGCACAGAAATCTTCCAGGCTGTTTGAGAGGTGCTTGTGTTTAATCTTTATAGTATAGGCATGCTGTGTAACAGCAGAAAACCGGTTAATTCAAACGTATTTATCCCCGGCCTACACTGCCAATCCACAGCATCTAGGCTGTACTCAGTGTGCTGTGAGAAGAGAATTAAAGTTTATTAAATGTTTATTTTATTTGATTAATTTCTCATTTCTTCTCAGAAATGGCTTGCAAATAAATAATAAATCCATCTGTCCTTTTTTGAAGATATCTCTCATCTCTAACATTGTTACATTCCATTTTGGACAATTACCCTGGGTTATACACAGTGAGGAATATCTTCATAAAAACTGTACAGGGAGAACATTCTTAAAAATTATATAACTTTGTTATGTGATTGGAAGGGTTTTACTTCATGCACTTGAAATTGTGTTGTTTCACATATCTTTTTTCATTATTCATAAATGTATGCATATGTATTTGCTGCATGTTTAAAGTGAATTATTGTACAATAATTTGTCAGTTCATTCTCAATCTGGAGTTCATAAAATGGAGTAACAATTAACATGGTTGAGAACATGGGGTTAGAGGCAGTCCTATAGTTAGCATTGGATATTTAATCAACATGTTTAAAGATTCCTGAAATAAACTCATTAAAACATTAGTAAATTAACTCATTTAAAAACAATTGGTTGAGCCCTAATATTGGACATATTGTTGAAAATAAGATAATGTCCAAAATGATTGTGAATTTATATTCAAATTCTAAAGGAGTTAGTCACTTTACCTTTTTGTCATTTATTCTTCGTTGATGATGAATTTAAGAGCAATACTTAAAGTAATAGATAAGCTCTACAAACCAAGATATGTGTCCTGAAAAATGTGTAAAAATCATAATTTACTTCCATTATCTTTGTGGGTATCATCCACAGATAATTATGCCATATATAAAATGATTGAATTAAATTATAAATAAAAATCTTAACCTTCTCAGTGAAAAGCTTGATTAAAATTGTGTGACCTGTCAATCAACATCACCATGATAACATATCAGTCACAAGCTCTTTCAGCACATATGAGAGATCCTAATATCTGAAAGATACTGTATGATAATTTTCACTTGCCATAATTTCCTCTGGGAGCCATAGTTCCTTACATAACTCTGAATGAACTTCAGGTCACCTTTCTGGTCAAAAAAATTACGCCAAAAATATTACAAATAAACACAAGATAATTAAACTTTACAGTTATATAAAAGGTGCATAGCCCAAAACCGAAATTTTGTTTCTGTAAGCTAAGGTATTCACTTGTGAAGGGCAACCTGGATCTTTCGAGTACGCCTCATCATATTCCATTTCTGCAGTCCTCTCATCCTGCATGACTGTGAAGAATGAAAAATAAAAAGGACAAAGCAATCTCCATGTCTTGTTCAAAAGTTAATTGAACCAGTAAACGTGGGTTTCTGGGCTTGTCATTCAATGCATAATTATATTTGTTTAAATGGATTTTTCATCATCCGCCATCTGCAGTTCTCGGGTTTACCATACTGTTTTGCTTCTTGCTGAATGACTGTCCTATTTTAGGAGATAACATCAAGAATCCACACTCACAGGTACTACATTAACAGGGTGTACTGCCTCCGTGAAGCTGCTATCTGTTTTCAGATCAGCTGTGGCCTGTGCTTTCCTTGTGCGCTTTTAGTGATTGAGGGGGCCGCCTGGTTCAGTGGACAGAACAGCCATGTCTCACTGTTTGTTGATCCTCGATTAGTGGCCACACTCAGTGCAATGGTCTGTATGACCTTGGTGAAGACACTCCACTTTCCTCCCTTTACAGATTAACTCTTGAAGCTGAAAAAGATAGGGATTTGTCACTTGGATGCTTGTAATTAATTTTATTTTGGTGTTGTCATTTATGTAGGCTCTTCATGTTAAATTATTTTCAAAGTGCCAAAAACCATAATAAAACAGAGAGTGTAGGCTACTTTCACACTTCTTTAAATTAAACGTAAATATTGAAATTGATTTTGGCATCCAATCGGAAACCACAGAAATCACATGTAGGGCTGTGGTAATCCATTTGCTTCATTACCTTTTTTTTTCTAAAAAAACCCCAAAATATTTCACTGCCAGCAATATAATGAATGCAAGCTGCATTGCAGGTATAGGGAAATAGTATGTAGGTAAACTGAGGTGAGCACATACAGAAAGAAAACCAATGTGTTTTAGATTATGCTTGACATGATCTATTCACATGTACCATAAAGCATATGCAAATTCAAGGGGATAGATCATTAGGTTACGCTGTGTGTGCAACTAAATAACTAATTAAAACTAAATTAACAAACCAGTTCAGAAATTGAACTATATTTTCCAGTGACATGTAGCCTACAATATAAGTTAAAATGACATCGTAAGGCATGGAGGCACACCTAGACAATTAACCACGACAGTAATCTGGCGCTACTGAGCGGTTTGACCTGAACTCTGCTCGTTCATGCTTGAACTCTGCTCGTTCATGCTTGAACTCTGCTCGTTCACCTGTCTTTTTATAGGAGAGACGGCATCCACCCCAACATGCTGGGTGCACGCAGTTTGGCAGGAAACATGTTTTATTCAGTTCATACCGCCTCCAGAAAGCGACTATCTACTTTGCCCACATGTATGGACAAAATACTGACCACCAAACAGAACTGTTCTTCGCTACAACCTGCACATACACTCATTCTTGACCATTCCCCCATGTGCCTTCCTTGTCATAAGTCTACTGCTATTGAACAATTTCCAAATTACCCTATTTCTCCCATTACTTCTAGTCGGAGATTAACTGCATATAAATCTAATGGTTCATGTCCAGGCAACCTCATACCAATCAAAACATATACAGATAATCCTGGCCCATATCATAAACATCTACCTCAAATTTTAAAGCTTGCTCTACTAAATGTAAGAACTCTTGTAAATAAAACTTTTATTGTTAATGATTTAGGCACAAGCTTGATTTTATTTTATTGACTGAAACCTGGTTAGAGAATAATGGTGCCACTGTACTAATTGAAACAGCACCTCCTGATTATAATTTCCTTTACACTACTAGGCTTCATAAGAAGGGGGGTGGCATAGCTGCCATTTTCTCCAACAGTTTTAACTGCAAAAAATATCTTGGAGATCTAGGGGAATTTGCATCTTTTGAGTACCTGGCTATAACTATGTGTATTGTGTATCCATCACCTACATCTAAGGCTGAAGGATGAATTATCTGAACTGCTATCCAAAATACTTACTGAGTTTGATTCTGTTCTTATATCTGGTGATTTTAAGCTTTTGACCAATCTCAACACATCTCTGAGCCCACCCACAACAAGAGGCATACTCTGGACTTGATTGTCTCCAAAGGACTAAATATTCCTGTACCCTCTGTTATGGATGTTGCCATTTATGATAATTTCTGCATTTTCTGTATTTCTGTATTTTCTCATGACAATTATTGACACGATTGCGCCCGTGAAAATAAAATGTATCTCAGGAAATCAAAAAGCCCCTTGGAGAAATGGTGTAGCCATAAAACAGCTGAAACAAGAGTGTAGACAGGCAGAAAGAAAATGGAGAAAAACAAAACTTCAGGTTCACTACGACATTTATAAGCACAAGCTCCATAATTACAATAAAAAAATGAAAATAGCAAGACAATTTTATTTTTCATTAATAATATAATTATATTAATAATACTCAAGTAGTGTTTTCTACTGTTGATCGGCTGATTAAACCATCATCATCAACCCCCTCTGATTAGTTGTCCACTGAAAAATGTGAGCAATTTGCAAGATTTCTTCATGGCAAAATTGCTTCCATTAGGCAGAATATTAGTGCCTCTATATCAGGGAAGGAATTACCATCTTTCCACACTAAAAACAAAAGCAGCCCTGGCAGTATGGCACTTTTTCACCCCATAGATTTCCAAACACTGGAAGACACTGTGGGCAAACTAAAGTCCTTCCAACTTCTTTAAAACTGTTTTCAGCTGTCTTGCAGATGAGGTCTTAAAAATTCTGAACTGCTCCCTCCAGTCTGGTATTTTTCCAGCAGCGCTAAAAAACACTGCTATTGAGCCACTGCTGAATAAGACTAATCTTGATCCCTCAGTCATTAGCAATTATATAGGCCCATATCTAACTTACCGTACCTTAGCAAAATACTTGAGAAAACTGTACACCATCAGCTAAATACCTATTTCACATCAAATGGTCTGTTTGACATTTGTCAGTCTGGTTTCCGGTCACACCACAGCACAGAAACAGCACTTATTAAAGTCATCAATGATCTCAGAATTAACATGGATTCAAACAAAGTCTCTGTTCTCATACTTATGGACCTCAGTGCCGCTTTCGACACTGTTGACCATAAGATATTGCTACAAAGACTGGAAAAATTGGTTGGGCTATCTGGCCCTGTTTTAGATTAGTTTACAACATATCTGCTAGATAGAATTTTGTTTGTGTCCATTGGTGACTTTTCATCACAAAAACAGGGTATTATATCTGGAGTCCCACAAGGTTCAATCCTTGGGCTATTATTATTCAATTGGTACATACTCCTACTTACACATGTTATACAAAAACATAAAATATTGTACCATAAATATGCAGATGATTCACAACTCTATATCTCTCTTTCATCTGATGACCTAGTTCCCTTAGAGTCTTTAGAGATGTAAATGCATCGATGACATTAACTTGTGGATGTCACATAACGTTTTACAATTGAATAATGAAAAATTATTAAATGAATAATGAATAATCTTGTATTTGGTGCAACGGCTGAAAGACAAAAAATTGTAGACCACCTGAGTTCTCTGTCTTTTAAAAGTAAAGGTGAAGCCAGAAATCTTGGTGTCATTTTAGAAATCTAAATTTTAACAGCCACATCAACAATGTGACAAGAACAGCTTTCTACCACCTTAAAAACATTTTAAAAATAAGAGCATTTTTATTAAAATCGGATTCAGAGAAACTAGCTCATGCCTTAATTACTAGTAGATTAGACTACTGTAATGGTCTTTTTACTGGCCTTTCTAAAAAGCCAAGCGACGACTGCAGCTGATTCAAAATGTTGCTGCAAGAGTTCTCACAAGGACTAACAAGACGGACCACATATCTCCAGTTCTTTGATCTTTACATTGGCTCCCCATTGGCATGATAATTGATTTCAAAATTCTACTCCTCTTATATAAATTTCTCAATGGCCTTGCACCACAGTACTTACGAAACATGCTTTTCAGCTACGAACGAGCTAGAACTCTCAGGTCCTCAGGCAGCGGCTTCTTATCCATTCCTAAAACAAATTTGAAAGCTGGAGAAGCAGCTTTTTACTTTTATGCACCAAGCAAGTGGAATGCCCTGCCTGAAGACCTGAGAAATGCCCCAACATTAAATAATTTTAAGACTAGGCTGTGCACAGGCACAAACTGACAAATTATTTATATATTATTTTTTCATTTTGGTTTTTATTTAGAGGTGTGCATCTGTTCAAAAAAAAAAAGATCTGTATTTCTCTGCATTATCTGAAAACCAGGACATGTACTGCCCTTTTGTAATAAAAAATAAATGCTTTGAAGCATCTTCAGTACAGAACCTCACCCCTTGCAATGCATGTTTTATTGACGCTTTATTTAACAAGTGTACCTGGTGCTGGGTCATCCTAGACACAAGGTGTCGAAAAGCTACAGAACATTAGACAATATCAAAATCTTTGACATTGAGGGTGTGTGATATATTTTAGTTGTGTATTAATCAGAACTATTTAGTGTGTGTGTGTGTGTGTGTGTTAATCACCATTAAACTCATAATTAATCTGCATATATTTAATTTAAGCAATATCACACGAGAGGGAGGTCCTATATCGATTATATCAGCCCGGTTGTTGCGTCATAGGCACAACGCAAAGCCGATGGACCAGCACAGCCGCGCTGATATGGTGTGCCCCAGTGGTTGGGGCCTGTGCCCCAGTAGTGCCTAAAGTATAGTGACGCCCCTGATAACGATCTGGCCACTATGGAACCAGCAGACCCACAACGGACTTCAGAGGTTCTTCATGTTAGAGCACTTGACTGGGGAAGCACGATACGGCGCTGCAGTGGTTCCAACAAGCCCTACAGACTTTCATGAAACAAATGGCGTCTCTGACACTGCTGACCCAGGATTCTGCATCTTCCGCCCAAGCCGCCAGCTCCGCCGTGCACCAGGTCCAGTCCATGGCTGCTCCCCAAGGGATTCCAGAGCCCTGTCTGCCCGCACCTGATCGTTACTCTGGGGAGCCCGGTTCCTGTTGCGCCTTTTTCGTCCAGTGTTCGCTAGTCTTTGAGCTTCCTCATTCCCCTCTGAGCGGTCCAAGGTTGCCTACGTCATTACTCTGCTCTCCAGGAAGGCCCGTGACTGGGGAACGGCATGCTGGGAGTCGGAAAGTTTACACACTGCCACCTATCTGTCCTTCGCCATTAAGATGAAGAAGGTCTTCGACTGGTCCTCAGTCAGTCATTTGGCAGCACGACTACTCCTGCGCCTCCGTCAGGAACAGCAATCCGTCTCAGATTTTTCCATTGAGTTTCGGACACTGGCAGAGTCTGCGGGACGGAACCAGGAGGCATTATATGATGCTTTTCTACATGGGCTGTCTGAGAGCATCCAGGACGAGCTGACTACATGTGACCTGCCCCAAGATTTGAATGGGTTTGTTGACCTCCCCAATCGAGTCGACACTCGTGTACAAGAACGACGTTGGTGAGAGGGGTCCAGCGGTGAGTTTCTCCATCTCCAGCTGCTCCTCGCTGATTCAGCCCTCCAGTTTCTCCTGAACCATCCACCCAACCTGAACCCATTATGCAAGTGGTTTGTGCTCGGCAACGCCCGTACTGTGAAAAAGGAGGCCCCGACGGCCGTTTCCCTGACTCCTTTCAAATCTCGACCCACTCACCATGCTCTGCTCACCTGGAATTGGACCCAGCTACCTGTTCAAGTCTTTATCGATTCTGGAATGGACGCTAATTTCATCTGCCCTGCCCTGGTCCGTCAGATGGGCATTCACACCGCCCCTATGGAGACGTCTCTTCACACTAACACTTTTACCGGGACCCCACTGGCAGCGATCCGAGAAGTGACCAGGTCTGTGGAAATACTCATCTCTGGCAATCATCGGGAGGAGATTTCTTTCTATGTTATAGAATCGCCTTTTGTTACTGTTGTGCTCGGATCACTATGGCTCGCTAATTGCCGGCTGGAGTCCCAAGTGTCACCTCACCTGCCTCAGTTCTGCTGTACATCACAAAGTCCCTGGCTTCAGGCATGACCTTCGCAACGCCTACCACTTAGTGCGGATCCGAGCACTGTGAGTACCAGCCCACGCCGTTCGGGCTCACTAACGACCCGCTGTGTTCCAGGTGATGGCAAATTAAATGCTCCGGGACATGATCTTGCAGTTTGTATTTGTTTACCTTGACAACATTCTTGTGTTCTCTCGCACTCCCAAATAACATGTCCATCATGTGCGCTAAGTGATTCAACGCCTCTTCGAGAATCAGGGGAGAAGGCGGAGAAGTGTACATCAAGGCGGAGAAGTGTGAATTCCATCAGTAATCTGTTCAGTTTCTAGGATTTGTCGTACTCAAGGGGAGACTGGAGATGGACACTGAGAAGGTGAGGGCAGTCCAGGAATGGCCGGAACCCAACAACCGCAAACAACTCCAATGCTTCCTTGGATTCGTCAACTTCTATAGACGCTTCATTCGCAACTACAGCTCTGTAACAGCTCCCCTGATGGCCAGCTCAGCCTTCCTCGAATTAAAACAACGCTTCTCTTCTGCATCTGTCATCGCTTTCTGACCCCAACAAACAGTTTGTGGTTGAAGTGGACGCTTCTAATACTAGTGTGAGAGCCATGCTATCTTGGGCGCCGAATGAAATTACAGCTACGAAGACAGAGTTGCTGGCAGTTAAAATAGTCTTTGAGGAGTGGCGGCACTGGCTAGATCCCGTTTCTTGTGTGGACTGATCACTGTAATTTGGAATATCTTTGTTCTACCCAAAGACTCAACCCTTGCTATGCCCGGTGGTCACTATTCTTCTCCCGCTTCCAATTTACACTGTCCTACCGGCCGGAATCCAAAAATATCAAGCCTGTTATCCAGTCTTCCTGCCCACCTACCCCTCCCCATCCTAGCCCTGCTCCTGCCCTTCGCCCTCTTATTCCCCAGCTCTGACTGATTTTCCGGTTCTGACCCCTGCCTGTCCTGGACTTCGCTTTTGCCTATTCTGCATTGCCCTAATTGCTGGACTCTGACCCCTGCCTGGAACTGACTACAAATATGCCTTGCCTGTATTGCACTGATTGCTGGACTTTGACCCTGTTGACCCTGTTGACCCTGTAATTCCCATTACTCTTAGTGTCTGCGAGTGATTCCGATCAGTTTTCATAACAGGTGCTTACTTTCGGTAACAGTAAATTTACTTTTCGGTACCCTTCAGGTAAATTAATTATACTGTATCACAAAACCCATGAGCTTATTGCAAATTGTAAAACCTTATTAAATTAAATGATACATTATGGATCAAATCCATTATTAACCATCCTTTTATAAAATAGCCCCATCCAGGTATTTTTAAGTTATGAAATCACTTTAATCTATTTCAGAAAAACCCAGAGAAATTCTGACTAAACCTTGGTCTCTTTCACTGAAACGTCTACATATAACGGTAACATTGAGATTTATCGAACTGCACATTATGAAGCTCACGTTTTTTGAACAGGTGAGGCCTTCAGGTGTACCTAATGTTCTGAGACTGTGACTACAGAGATATGCAATTTCATCTCCAGGCCAATTCAAAAGGCTTTCATCCAGCTCCATAGAACAAATTTGCTATATGTAATTGCCATTTCTTGAAATACATTCATCAAAAGCACCATGTAGCAGTATTAGAGAGGAGAGAGGGGGGTTACCTTATGAAAGTTAAAAAGCAAGAGGTATGTCATTGTGACTTACTCAAGAAAACTGGGTTAAAAACGTTCTAATCTTTTCAAACTCAGTTTGAAAAGATTAGTTACAGTAAAAAATTAAAAATAATAAAATCTTGCAGCTCAGTTAGATCTCAAGCAGGATGTGAATACCAAACCTAAACAGGGTTTTGGGAGTGTATGGGTCACCAGATAGAGCAACAGCAAGATAATCACATTCCAAAACCACTTTATTACTTAGACCGTGAGAAAAATCTGAGAGCTGTCATGTGATAGTATGGCTGCAGCTTTCATCCATTTATCTACACCAATGGGTAGACATTGTTGTGTGTGTGTATGTGCGTGTGTGCATGATGGTGGATTGTAAGACAGTGAAAACAGCTATTTACAGCTGGCGAAACAAACATGCTCATGGCGTACTTAAAGCGTGCGAGCAAGGAATAGGCTATATGGATCAATATTGATCAATATTATTTAGACTAACCATTATGATGATGATTTGATATACACCATAATAATCTTTCACATTAGGATTTAACACCAGCACAGGTTCCCGGTAATTCCCGACCAAACAATTTCCCAGAAATATAATATTAAGATTTTTTACACCAGTGCTGTTATTTTACAAAATATATGTGTTGTAATTTTGTTATAACACCTTTTTGTGTGTATAGGAGAAGATGTACGGTGTGTGTGCAAGCATGTAGATATTAAGTGAATGCTTTTTCAGTGTGTGTGAGAGCTTCGCTACTGAATGTGAGAGCCATTGTACGTGTATGTGCGAGGCAATTATGAATTTTGGCCTAAATGGCCCCTCATATGTACGCGTGTTGCGCACACGCCTATGTAGACGCATATTACTATCTTCATATTGCACAGTTAAAATAACGTTGAGACAACTGCAACATGACTTACGACCAGGTTTGTGGTGGTTTTTGCGCAAGCGCTTAATGCTGCCTCAAGATAGCAATACACCAAAAATTATCCTGGCCATACCTCATCTTAAGACCAACACGCCCAGTTCACTTGCTATGGGCGCAAGTTCACTTGCTATTTAAACAATGTGAGTGCTGGACGGTAAAATTACCACTGTGTCGGTCTGATACTAACAAAGACACTTGCGTTTGGGTTACCACCCCTTAGAGCTGGGTGTAATATATTACGTCATTTCAGTACACTCCTATGGGCTCAGACCAAAAATTTTACGTACCGGTACCATCTGGGTGGGTAAATTCTAGTTGTGATTTTTTAATTTCTATATATCCCTAGATTATGTTTTGATATGATAGACCTTGCTGATTGGCAGCTTATTAGTGGTTATTCCCTCTTAAAGTATTGACTGCTATCGTGCCTTCCGTGGAAATCATTTAATGTTTTTCAGAACTTGGTGGGGACACGTCCCCTCCGACCTCCCCTGCACCCATGCTGCCAATGCGCCCAACTTGAGCGCAATCTCCTACAGGCGCTAATAGGGAAAAATAACAAAATGTCCAATAAATATGAAAAGCTGCTCCTGTGGAAAGGCTATCATATATGAATTTACTTATATTGACCCTATAAACAATTTAGCATAGGTAAGGTTTTGCCCACTCAGATATCTGGTCTGGCTCATGGACTATATACTTACTTTTATTTGAGAAAACTTCAAATAGTGAAAGCCCAGAGTACATTTAGAGCAGAGGTACAGGGGCCAAAAAACAAAGGCAGGTAATTTAAAGCAGGGCTAAAACTCTGAGCAACTGGTAATATGGCCCACTTCAACTGGAGATTCTGCAGAACTCAAACTTTCATTTATCTCTCCTGACAGTCAGTCCATACAGATAAATAGTCCTATAAGAACTTATATTCTCTGACTTCACCCTAGCCTTAACTTGGAACACCGGAATCCTCCCAAGGGAAAATAGGTTACGCTGCACTTCCTTGTGTCCTGGCTATTCCTGCCTGTGGCTGGTCCAAAATGCCAGGGGATAGCAGGAAATATGTTGCATTTTTCTCAGGAGTCTAACCAGAGTGGGTATTGAGACGAATCTTTGGTCGAACTGAGTTCTTCTCCAGCCTCACAGTATGACTCTGCAGCATTACAGGTTTCTGTTTTCACTACTCTGAAAGAACTGTTGATCATGATTACTGATTATGATGGTGTGATGCATATATCAAATGTTGCTTTCAAAATGGGCCACAGAAAAATGGTTGCTTGTGACTGCCTGATGGACCAGAAAAAGCTGTGTTTCCCCAGCCCAGTGTATTCCTCATTGCTGTTAGCTTTTGTGATGTGAAGGTCTGTGTGCTTTCGTCTGTGCGGATTTGATTTCTCTCTCCTATAAAAACTGAGAAGGGCAGAGAAAGTAGCAAATTGGACAGGTGGGGGACAAAAGGTTTACAGCATGCCTGTAAGCTGGATCAGTGAATGACAGCTGGAACAATCGTCCCTCAGCAACAGCAGCCGAGGTATAAAATTAATCTTTGCGTTTCTTCTGCCATCTCCAGAATTCTGATTCCAAAATCCTGATTGGAATGAAACAAATAGGTAATGAAGCAGGGGTTGCTTGATGTTCCAGTGCAAGGATGTTCTCGGGTCACTGTGCAGCACAGGTCTTTATTGAAATAAAACCAACTTCCTAAACTGGTGTTAAAAAAAATCTCAAAGGTTTATTAGCGTCTACTGACATCTCTCCTTTATCCTTCAAACACGTTAATTAGAGCTGTTCTGATGTGTGATGTGCATTTGACCTTGGGGTGGACCGTCCGCTCATATGGTTAGAAACATGTCTATAAAAACTATTATTTTTATTCTTATTTTTAATTTGGATCGATTGAGTATGGCATTTGGAATGTCACATGCTGCATCAGTGGTGACATACCACAAATAACAAGACATAACCATTACATAATTCATTGTGCAGTCAAAGGAGTTACAATGAAAGGCTGGCAAATGTTGGATAAGAGACTTTCATCTTAACAAAGGCTTTTTTTTATGAAAAAAAACATGTCAGTCATATGCTGCTGTAACACCACCAACAACAATTGTACACACATAATATAATATATATATAAGCTTGCTTTTGATCATGTCACAGCAGCATAATATAATTATATTATATATTTATATATACACCCCTTTCACCTTCTCCACGTTTTGTTACATTACAGACATATTCTACAATAGATTGAGTTCATTTTTTGTCTCAAAATTCTACACAAAATATCCCATAATAACAAAGTGAAAACATGTTTTTAGAAATTTTTGCAAATGTATTAAAAATCGAAAACTGAAATCTTTCATTTACATAAGTATTCATACCCTTTGCTTTAACATATTTTTTAAGTATCATATTTAATATTTGGTTGCATATTCTTTGCATGCTGTTACTTCCTGAAGTCTGTGACCCATCAACATCAAAAGACTCTCGATATTTTATTTCCAGGTACTGTTACAAGCAATACTATAACCTCTCTGCATTTGAATGGATCTGGAAATACGCGAACAGCTTTATTTTTGCCATGACATTTGTGAAAGACAAACCAGAGCATTGCAGCGAGGGACGTTATAGCAGGCAACAACAGTAAACAACTTTTTTGTTCATTTTCCTCCGGTTTGCCTTTCACAAATGTCATGGCAAAAGAAAAACTATTCCCGTAGCTCGAAGCGTCCACGTTCGCGTATTTGCGTGAGGTATGTTTCGGCCCTAACGTTGGCTAACAAGCTTAATTGGACAACGCATATTTCCCAGGAATCTTAGCCAGAAAGAAAACAATAGATACTGCTAAGAAAGTAGCATACCAGAGATTATTCTTCTTATTATTATTATAATTAAAAGTGTTTGCCGTAAGCTACATTGTCTGCAGAGTAGCATAGACTAGTTGTGTTCGGAGGCTATTGTAATTGTTTTAAGTGACTAACCATGACACACATATGTTTGGGGAATTGTAGGTTTATAAATCCGATCTCTTCAGGTATTGCAGCTTATAGTAGGCTATCATCAATTCTTAATGTATTATCGTAAATTCTTAATTGTCCTAGTAGTTAATTTTATGGTGACATTGTGTCATGTGTGAAAAGGATAAACTGAACAGAGCTGAAGAGAAGAAATGAATCAAGACTTAATAAAGAAATGTTGGCCGAGGTGAGCGTTGAAGGTTCGCACAGCACAGCAGGCTCCACACAGACTATTTTTTTATCTGCATTTGTGTGAGATCAAAACATGTAGCCAATGGCACAGTTATTTATAGAATGATGTTAACGATGTTAACCAGATGATATTCTGCGTTAAAACTTTTTTCTTTACTTGACGAATTGCCACCGTATACCTGTTCTCATAATGTAGCTAGCCTGCATTCTCAACATTGAACAGTTAATATTGGAAACGTATTTTGCCTTTGCAATAAAAATATGCTTGTTAATGTGAAAATAATAACAGTTGCACCTTTTTTTTGTCGAAAATAAATGTATGCCCTGTTGGGCTCAAACCACCAATCATCTGTTTGAGAAGCAGCAATTGTAACCAGTAGGCCACAGTAGCTTCATGGAATACACAAAGCCATATAACGGTTTTGTCTGTGATTCTGTGATTCGGCGACATTAGTTTGAAGTGTTTTTATTGGGCGATAAGCTTGGGAGAGCAGGTATGCAATGTTGTTATCCAATGGGGAGAATTATTTTTTGAGGGTATGGAGGCAGGCAGGTAGTGAGTGTTTCTGGGTAGGCAGGAAAAATGGGACGAAGAAGAAGAAGCAGAAGAGGAAGGAGAAAAACCGCAAAATAACCCAAGTTTGGGGCTTTATTGTGTGGATGTGTGAAGTTGTATCTGAATGCTGTGTGGTTACATGAGGTCAGAACATACAGAAATTAATGTTTTTAAGGGCTGAGAGTCTGTGGTTATTGTGGTTACTTCTGTAAGAAACCCTGAAAAGGGCCAAACTCTCTGTGCTGTATAGATATGGGGCATGCCCCGCCGTAACTTGACGGATGGCATACCTGCCATCCCAATGATGAATGCTCAGATTATCAATATGATTAAATACATATATGGATTACATAAAATTGACCATTATGTAGCTGTTGATTGTCTTGTATGCACCACCCTTTGGCCATAGACAAGCAAATGCATATACTTCCTACAAACATGTTAAACAAATATACTGCATGCTATTGCATGCCAGCTGTAAAATACATCCCATCTGACTCTTTCCTTGCAACACTTCACTCAAAGCAGCTGAAAATAATAAATGGTTCATGACTCATATTTTATTGCAGTTTACTTGAGAAGTAAAATGTTTTTTATTATTATTGTAGAGTCCAGTGTTGAGCATCTGCTGGTGTTATATAACAAAAGAAAAGGAAGCCAGAAATTAATTTGACTTTTTTTTCTTTTCTTTTCTTTTCTTTTCACAGTAACTGCCAAATTTCTTCCCTAAACTCATCTCTCCTGCAGTCTTGCACTCGGGTTTAGTTGTGACAGAAGCATTTTTCATCCTCTCTCCGTTTCATTAACTCTGTTTCTTTGGTGCTCTGGTTCTCTGGATGTAACAATGCCTTCCTGATCACCCCCCCAGCCGGTAAATAAATAAATAAATAAATAAATAAAATCTCACTGTTAAGGGAAGGGGGTTCAAAGAGAGGTGCCCTGGAGTCATATGCCGCATGTTGTACACCCATACAATGGTGTGGGGGTAATGAGGTAGAAGCTGTCTCCAGGTGTCTGGAACTTTGATACCTGTCCAGCTGTAAAATGAGTCACCCTGTCCTGTACACTGTTTGTTCTGTCTGGTAAAATATTGAGCTTGTTTGTCAAGAGGGGCTGATTTGTAACTTTCTCATGGACAGTTCTACCAGGATTCCAAAGCAGGGGAATGACTCTAGAGGTCCTTTAAAATGAAAGAAATAAAGACATAGACTGTATCATACATTGTACCACAGGAAAATAATACAACATTACTTTACAAAACTCTTAGGGCCTGATTTACTAAGAGCTTTATTTTGTACAAACCCTTTTAGCACGGGTAGAACTAATAACTTAATCAATGATTGGTGCAAAAACAATACCATGACAAATCATTGGTCATGTTATTGGTTTTGCACATGCTAAAAGGTTTTGCACAAGCTAAAGGTCTTAGTAAATCAGGCTCTTAGTTTGATGCTCAGTAGTGGTTGGTAGAGATATCACTTAAATCAGGTGGTGATTTTTGGATAAAAAAGTGTCCAACACAAATTTTGTAACTTCATTTTTTTCTATTTCTATAGAAAAGCAATGATTATGAGGGACGAAATACAGGTGACCAAATGAACCTCGCCCTTTGAGAATATGGAATACGCACTTAATTTACGCAGTTAATAAGATAAACAGACAATGATTGAATGCTTGATACCATGATAATCTACTCCCTGTTTCTATTTTATTTATACAGAGATGCAGTGCTATGTACTAAGAATAATATAATTAATATTTTCTTTTTAACTTTCGAAATGTCCCCACCCACTTTCTACTACATTCTTTCAATATCAGCTTTTTATTTATTCCTGTTTTGAATGCATCCTGGTTCTTTGCTTATGTTTCGCACTAATGCACGGCTGGACAAAGGGGCCATTAACTACATCCATCTGGATGTCTTTGTCTTTTTAAGTTTCACAAGTTTCGTCGATTGAATGCTACTGTAGCTAATACTGAAAAGTCAATTCATATTTAAACGCACCTTGGCAACATTGCAAGCAGATTCAGCTCTTTTCCGATGCATTTCATTTCATACATGAGTGCAGTCATCACGCCTAATATTTCACTCATCTTCTTCTTTCTGACATCTGATGCACAACAACAGGGTCTTCATCGTCGGAAAAATTCAGACTGCAAAACAACAAAAAACAAAAAAACAAAGAGAATATTTGTGTGAGATTTCTACCGGAAAGAAAATATTTCCGCTTTCAGAACTTAATAGCATATCCTTCCATGGCTGGAATCATTCTGACAGAATAGGACACATTGCTACTGTTCCATCAGGCCTTATAGTATGTAATTAAGTTTCACAAAAGCAATTCTGCTCCACAAAAAAAAATGAAAAAAGCAATATCTTGTGCGATTTATTCTGACAGCACAGTATCATGCATTGCGTGGTGTTGCTCATATCGAGGCCGGGCCTGATGTAGAATCGGGAGGTTAATTGTAAAATGCATCGTGAAGGAAGGGGAGATGACTCGTTTCCCCATTTCTAGATGCATGGAAATGTGCAGATGTGCATATTATCATGACCTGCTTTCCTGACGCATTTATCCAACATTAGAGTCTACATTAGACATATTTTAAAGCCAGGCAGTTACAGGGGAACATTGACTGTCCTGCTATAATCTCTGTCCTCGGTGACCTGATGGAACTAGTGGCCACTATTGGTTTCCCAAACCATTATACCCATTATGCAAAACAAAGACTGTCATGATTACCTACAGTACAGCATACAAACGCAGTATTTATTTATTATTTCTATTTCTATATTAATTCTGTATATTTGTTTTGTGTTTTTTTATGTCTGCTGCTGGTAGTAAGATGAACTCCCTCACTGGGAATCAATAAAGCAAATTCCATTCCATTCCATTCTATTCGATTAAATTTTATTTTATTAAATTCTTCAGCTTCTCCACAGCCATGATGAGGGTGTTTTATAAGTCTGTCAGTAGTTTTCTTAAATCACATTACTCCTTTTATCTTCAAGATTATTGCTCCTGTGGGTCTCCAGGGAAATAGGAAAGAGATTGTCTTTTGGAGAATGAGGTGTCTCGCTCTGAAATATAAGGGGGAAGAGCCAACTAAATTTGATTGAGTTCAGGATAAATAATCATAAATGAAAAGACTACAGTGAGTGAAACTTTTCTCTCGCAATATAGAAAATTAGATGATTAGAGTGTATACTCTGCATTCATAAAGAGAAATAAAGGTAATCTAAATCTAACCTAATTATCCTAAAATAAGCTGCATTAAATACGTAAATATGATATGACCACTTCATAAGCACAAAACATTTCACATGTTATGTGAGGAACAATTGTGGAGTGTAAAATTCAGGTTTGATTCAGTGGTTGACTGTCAGTTAGACTTGAGGCTTGATAGTGTGATGATTAATCTGTGACCTACCGGCATCGATTTCATCATGTTTTTGTTATGCTGATATGTGGAGCTAATAAATGTGATTAATTACCAAAGCTTCAGAGACACAGACAGTTACTTCATTTTTTCTGACTCTTTAAAATTTATATTATTTTTATTTATTTATTTATTTTACTCTTCTTGGATGGTCAAGAGCTAAAGCGTTTATTTGGAGCTTGCTCAATCTGCCAGGTGGCTTGTAAAAGCCTGGTATAATGAAGCCATACTACGTGGCATTTTCTGTGTTGGAAAGAGCCAGTGGACGCCTTGGACAGACGATGACAATTATCCACAAAAACAAGAGGGGAATGTTGAACATGCAGAACTATGAGGGATAACAGAACCTTTAACAGTAAAAACAAAGCTATGGCTGCTTCTCAGCTGAAGCAATCCACAGATTGTCTCTCTGTACATGATGTACAATTAGAATTTCACATTTCAAAAAGTGATGCTTTGACCTCAGCTAAACCTCAGTCTTTCAGATAAATCCTTATACAGAGGTCCTGACTCACTGTGGCCATTAACAATCCCAATGCAATTTTCAAAAAAGTAGGTCTGTTAATCCTATTGTCCTGGTCTAAGTCCTAGAAACAAATCGCTACATCTGGCATGTGATCACCCCCTAAATCTGATTGGCTACAATGAATCACCCCCTACATCTGTTTGGCTACACAATCTCTTGCATTCTTTAACCACTTTGATTGGGTCATCACTACAAATGAGAGCCGAGTTCTGAGGTGACCTACCTGGTGAAATAAAGGTGAACTCTCCTATTATGTTGACATTTTATGATTGACCCCAACAGTTTAAACAAACACAATGTGTTTGTCATAGAAAACCTTTGGCACTTTGTGTCGCCTTCTTACTCTCTCACAATTCACAAGCCTTGTATCCCTAAATATTAAACATTTATGATAAACTTTTCATTTTAGGGCCTGGGGTAAGGGAAAGTTTATGAATTTTAAAACCTGTATGGAATGACCCACAACAAATCTAAGATAAAAAAGGTGTATATGCTCTGTTTATGCTTTATACAGCTACAAAGCCTGGGGTCAAAATGACCCCATTATATTATATTTAATCCCACCAAATTAGGAAAAGTCAAACAAGATGAAAAAATAAGGATAATTGGTTCCTAAAAAGCATCAAACAATGAATGGGGTGAAATCTACCCCAAACATAATATGAGGGTTAAATCAGAATAAATAAATAAATAATGTAGTTTCTCAATTGTTTACACACTAAAATTGGTTTTACAAACCCAATTAACAAAACTTAAAATTTGCACAAAAAGTATATAAGCACATTAGAGGGATGAAAGGCCTTCCAGAACATTTAGTCTCATTTTTGATAACGTTAAGAATGAGAAGAGGAGCAGGAGAGCAAATATCAGACGAGATCTGGGTGACTTTGGTTGACCATGTGGTCAATCATTGTTTGCCCATAAGGAAAGCTGGGTTGAGAGTCCCACCAAATCTCAGCCACTTCATGGTTATCTCTATCATACAACATTTAGAAATGAGAATAAGTAGGTCTGCTCTATTGCTATTTACTGTAACATATCAATACAATACACAGTTATTACTGTACTGCAGAGTACCTAATGTATACTACTACAAGGGGGGCACGATATCAATGTTTCATGTATCTTTTAAAAAGCTTGTGTTTATTTGTTTTCAATACTGTATTTATGAATTTATTAATTAATTAGTGATAGACAAAGATTATTCACTGCAGAAAAGGAAACCAGAAACAGCAACCAGGGGATCCTCCATTACTATGCCACTTTTGGTTCATACAATACTGCACATCTCCTAATTTTCCTACCCAATCTCCGCAATGTTCTAATCCCAGAGATAAAGATAGACCAGAGCAGGGGGGTATTTCACAAAGCAAGATTAAGGAGTTGGATAACTGCACTGACTAAAACCCGGAACCCTCCCAAATCTGGAACATGGACTGAAGTAAGATAGATAGATAGTTTATTGTCCTCAAAGAGGAAATTAATTGCCACAGCCAGTGCAAATGACATACAAACATAATACATTTATTATTTATACAACATAGTACATACATACAAAAAAAATAAGAAGTCAGAAAGTAACACATAGAGCTGTCCAGGTTTTACTCAGTGCAGTTATCCAGCTAACTCAGTAATCCTGCTTTGTGAAATACCCCCTCGGTCACATGTGTTGTCATATGGAACAATGTGAGTTTCCACTGTGCAGCTCTGGTCATTCATTACTGTTTCTCCCATCTCCCCAAGTATTTTTGACATGGCGGTGGAAGATATATGACTGCAACACCCACAAAGAGTGCCACGGCAATTTGATTGCATACTGGCAGAGTCATGCCAAGGGTGGCTGTGTCATTCCAGAAGATATTTCCCCACTGCTTGGCCAGGGAAAATATAACGTGTGATGTGCATGAGAAGATGTGGCCTGATCAAGAGCAGAGATCAGAATGATTTATTTTTTGTTTTACTTTTAAATTTTTTGTTTACTTCCAGTACATTTTTTTTTTCATTTTCTCCTATTTCTTTTCATTTTACATGGTCAACTCCCAACATTTCTGTAATTTGGAAAAATAAAATACAACAAAAAACATCCTTTTATAATTGTGTTGGCCAGTACACTTATAATACTAATGCCTAAATAATAAAATGGTAATAGTGTCTTTCATTTATTACACCAGTGTGTAATTGGCATTTATAATGTCTATTCATTTGCTGACTAGTGTTTAGGATTTGGAGGCAAAATGGAAGAGAGTACATGGTTTTGAACATAGTGTTTAATTTAAGTTTTCCAAAAACAGCTAACTGTCTTGTGTTTTGTGTCTATTGTTTTGAGAAATTATGTATAGTTTGAGAAAATGTGTCTAAACATTTGAAAAAAACTGTAATAATAATAATAATAATAATAATAATTACAATAATTATAATAGATAAATAAATACATAGGTTCCACTCTGGAACACAAAACATGCTTACATATGGGTGTGCAGACAGGCACATGCAAACTGACACTCACCCTTAGCATTATTTTCTTGTTTCCTTATTAGTGTCTCCCAATCGTTCCACTGCAGAGCCAGATGTTACATTTAGAATCCATGCCGATAGTTCATGAAAAATAATTCTCCTCCCAGAAGAAGCTGAATTTTAACCTAAGGCAACAGAAAAGTAGCCTGGAGCACTTCAGCTATATTATTGACTAGGATGTCACAGATGACACATATGCCTTCAAACAGTCCCTGTATTTTGTTTGTGTGTGTGTGTGCTTGTTTGTGTGTGTGTGTGTGTGTGTGCTTGTTTGTGTGTGTGTGTGTGTGTGTGTGTGTGTGTGTGTGTGTGTGTCTCAGTCTGTCTGTGTGTGTGTGTGTGTGTGCAGAGAGTATAAGGGTTATAGAATCTACAGAAATTGGAACCTGCTTAAGATTCTCAACCCCCTATTTGCTTCACCACTGAAAATGATAGCTTGGGTACACTTAAAATGTTCCTCATTATTTTTAGAACATAACAACTACCTGTTGTAAGCCACTTGCAATATCCATATTTCAGATGAACCCAATATTTAATCTGGAAAGGTCTTATAAAAATATCCGTCCAAAGACAATCTGAGATGATGCTGTTTTTTAATGTTCGACAGTGTTGTGAAAAAAGAAGAATAATGAATCCTCATTATAAAGTACATTTTTGTTTTTTCCAATAGCTAAGACACATTTTCTTAAATGATGCTCCATTTTTTCCAAAACTACAAACACAAAAAACACACACAACACTGCAAAACAAAACAAAAAAAAAAAACTTAAAAACTTAAACAAACCAAAACACATAAAAAACAACAGACAGTACTGAATACCCTACTACTGGGGGGGGTGGGGGGGGGGGGGGGGGTCAAGCCAGATTTTTTTCACCCTCCTCCAACCCCCCAACCCCAACCCCAAAACGTACAAACCCACACAAGTCACAACAAAGTGGAAAATCCTTTCCCAAGTTTTCCCATTTCACTCATATTCACTCATACACTTTCATACTGAGAACCACTCCCTCTATGTTTTAAGGAATGGAGCATATGTTGGAAAAAAGAGATGAATATATCTTGGGGTTATCAGAAAAACTTGGGTTATTGACAGCGCAGTGGAAAAAGACACATTGCAGACAAGATGGATGCGCAGTGCGCTCTGTCCACCTGGGCTCCTCCTCCCCTCTATCCCCGTATCCCCAGAGCTGAGTTTAATGTTGTGTTATTATATGTGTTTATATCAAGGAGCCCATGATGGTGAATGGCTATGGAAAAAAAAAAGATCTTGAAAAAACACCCAGGCCCGGGTACACAATGTGTGATGATGGCCAATAATGTTCTGTCTCCTCTTCTTCTTCTTCTCTCTCCTTGCGCGCAATGTTCCTGTCTCTCTTCAAAACAAAATAACTCTTCTCATCCCCATTTTTTTTTTTCATAATTTATGATTGATTGTTGATTTTTTTTAAAAAGCAGTTTCTTGAGATTTAGTGTGTGTGTTGTTTTGAGTTGTGTTGTTTGAGTTTTTTTTATTGTGTTGAGAGTGCTTTCTTTTGAAAAAAAAGGTGTGTTTTTGAGTTTTTTTATGTTAGTTTTTACAAATCTTTAATGTGTGTGAAAAAATGTGAATAGTGTGTATAGTTTCAGGAAATTATTTTTTTTTTTTTTTTGATTATTTGTTTTTTGGGATGATTTTTTGTGTTTTGGATGTGTTTTTTTGTGTAAAAATAGTTTTTAAAATAATTTTTTTCTGTTGTTCAATAAATTGATGAAAAAAAGTTAGTTTTGATGAAATTTGTATTAGTTTGAGGAAAACGAAAAATGCGGATCTAAATGAAAAAATGATGAAAATCCATTTGAAAAAATGTTAAAATCAGAAAAAAAAGTCATTAAAATAAGGGGCATGATTGATTTAAAAAAAAAATGATTCCAATCTCCTTTCCCATTTTGGAGAAGCCATTTTTGAATTTCCATTAAGTTTTTTAGTTTTTAATTTAATTTGGCTAACTTGCATTTAGAGCAGCTAGCTTGAGTAGCTTTGATTTTTTTGGGTTTTGGGGTTTATATTTTTTGGTTATTCTTGGAGTTTATTGCATCTTGTTTACACTAGGATACTAGATGTGAGATGTTTTGTTTGTTTTTATTTATTTTATTTTTTTTTATTTTTTTTTATTTTTTTTTTTTTAGTTTTTTTTTATTTTTTTTTTGTTTTGATATTCCAATTTGATTTTTTATCGTTTTATTTTTTTTTTTTTGGTTTTTTTTAAAGTTTTTGTTTTTTGTTTTTTTTTTTTTGTTTTTTTTTTTTTTTTTTTTTTTTTTTCATTTTTTTTTTTTTTTTTTTTTTTTTTTTTTTTTGTTTTTTTAAATAAAATTAAAATCATTTTTTAAATTTAAATTAAATTTTAATTTAAATAAATTTTTTTAAATATAAAATTATTTAAATAATAACCACATTGTTTATTTTTTGTTTTTCTAAGATGGAAATTGATCTAAATGGGATTATTTTGGCTTAAATTTTAAATTTTGGGTAAAAACAGCTGAGATTATGCTGGATTGCTCTAGTGTTGTGCTGCTCTGGGGGCTGGGCGATGTTGGCTTGAGAACTTTCTCATTGCTGTGGTTATTACAATGGTTTTTGCTGACTAGTTCTTGTTAATAGTGTTTTTAATTTTAGCTGTTCTTCTTAAGTGTGCTTTTAATTAAAAAAAAGGGGAACGTAAGAAGAAGTGGTTTAGGGGAAAAAAAATAAAGAGTGGGGGTTAGTGGGCAAAAACAGAAAACAAAGGGGATGATTTTTAAAAAAGGCAGGGTTTTTTTTAGGGGCCGGAGATTTTTTTTGTCAATTTTTTTTTTTTTTTTTAAAAATTTTGTCTTTTTTTTTTGTATCCATGTTTGTTTGATATTTTTTTTTGTGTTTTGCCTCTGGCTCTGGGTGGGGTCTTTGTTTTACAAACTGGCCTGATAGGTGCTGTTTCTCAATTTTTTTTTAGCCGTTTTACCCAGAACCTTTTTTTGTAATATCAAGCAGGGGATATGGAAAATGGACAATCATTTTTTCATTTTTCAAAAAAACAAAATAAATAAAAAAGTTATGCAAAAAAAAAATAATAAAACCCAAAAAAAAAACCTTAAAAAGACTCAATGGCAACAAACCTTAACTTAAAAAAAAGCAAAACAATAGACTTTTTAAAAAACACATCATTCAAACAATTTTCAGGCACAGAAAAAAAAAATTCAGGTAAAAAACATAAAAAAAAATGATAAAATTACAGAAATAAAAGGCATGGGCAATAGTTAATATGGGGCAATGAAATCATGGAAAAATGGCATGGAAAATTATGAAAAATGAATATAAAAAATTATATTAATATTTAGCCATTCATAAATTAATTACAATATAAACATACAACTAACAATATAATTATAAACAAAAAATATTCAATACAAAATTAAATATTAAATAAAAACACAATAAAAATAAACACAATAAATAAATATCATACAACAACATCACCCCCAAAGGGTTATCTTTAATGCATCATCCCAATATTTTCAGACAAACACCCCCAAATTCTCCCCTGCATCCACCATATTCATAGGAGTTGAAGGTTTCATATGACAGTAAAAGCTGTCAATTCTGACAGAAGTGGGGGAGCAGGTTTGGAGAGGAGTGGGGACAACAATAGTGCAACATCCTGGGAGTGTGGCAAGTAAAGTGGTGGAGATAGGAGCGAAAAGGAAGGGGTCAAGTCCGGTAGGGGAATGAAAGGTGGTTAAGGTAGGAAGGTAGGTTATGGTAAGTGAAAGGTGGGGGTGTGTGTTTGCAGGGGTAGTGAGAATTGTGAGGGCTTTGTAAGATAGGTGGGGTAGTTGGTGTAGTAATGGGGAGGTGAACTGGGAGGTGGACATAGAGTGTGGTGGGGGTGTGGGGGTGACAGAGGGTTTAGTGTAGTGGAGGTAAAGGTAGGTCCAGAAGGACCCCAGGAAAAAGAGGGGAGTGGAACAAAGGGGGTAGGGTCAGCACAGGGAAGGCAGGAATGAGGAACAGGAGGACAGGAGTCTTTGTCAGCAGTGTGGAGGAAGAGCTGGGAGGTAGTGGTCAAGAGAGTGGGTGTAATGTGGTGAGAGTGTTTTGTGAGAGAGGAGAGGTCCAAGTTGTACTGTAAAGTAAGAAATGACAGAAGAAATTTTGAGTGTTCAGGTAGACTGAAGAGGTTCTGAGGTTTTTTGAGACTGGGGCGGTTGTTGTTGGGAAAGTTTGGAAACTGTTACAGAGAGATGAGAGAGAGGAGATAGAGGAGGGATGCAGATTTAAGGTAAAAGGTTCAGGAACAGAGGGGAGGAATTTAGGATTTTGAGTTGTAAAGAGGATAGAGTTTTTGAGAGGAGTGAAGAGAACATTAACTAGGGAGGTGGATGAGGTGGGTTAGGGAGGTGGAGGATGATTTAAGGATGTTAAAAGGAAGAGGTTCGAGGTTTTACCTACTTTCTTTTGTTTTGTATGATATTTGGTATGGGGGTGGGTGTGGGTTTTATCTTGGTGGGGGGGTTTAATTTTTCTTTTTTTTTGGGGAAATATGGATTTTAGTTTGATTTTTGGAAATTTTTTACAGGTTTTTTCATATTTGAAATTGATGTATTATTATTGAATTTAAAATTTTTTTTTTCTTTGACATGTGACGACAACTTTCATCCAGGTAAAAAAAAGGTGGATTTGCAAACAAATTGTGCTGAATTTGCAAAAAAAAAAATTTTTCCCAATTTGTTTTGATTTTACTTCACAAGCTAAAAAAGTTTTTAACATTTATTCTATGTAATTTCATCTGTCATTTGAAAATTTTTTTGCAAAAAATTTTTTTTTTTTGAATATTAATAAATCAGTTTTTAACTAATTGTTGGTGTTTCTTTTAAATTTTTCTGCTGCCCCACAGTTTAAATCACATCGGAAATTAGCAAGCAAATAGCTACTGTATGTATGGGGTTTTTCAAACCCCCCAAATGTGACAACACAAAAAGGGACCGTGTTTTAAAACAAGTACAATTAAATAAAATTCCTTTTTGGATTTTTTAATTTTTAAATGTTTTTCACCATAAAAAATTTTTAATTTCTTAGCATATTAATTGTGTGTTAATTAGCCATTCAATTAGCTAAAATTCCTGTTTTGCAGCAAGCTTGAGCTTTTTCCTCATTTTTTAGCATTACTTTATAAGTACATTTTATTTCCTGCGCTTAAACCTCACAGCCAGCTTTACATTCCGGCGCAGCCTTTGCACTGAGCACTTCTTTACTTTTACTTCACCTCTTTTTTGTCGAAAAAATTGCTTCCTGGCATGAAACAAAATAATGTTTTTATGCTATTGATTCAGTAAAAAATTCAAGCTTTTAGAATCAATTAAATGTATTGCTATGTGGAGGATACATGTGTTTCTATGAAAATTGTGTTACTTAAAATAATTTGTTCACTTTTACTGTGGTGTGCCCTCCTGCATGGTGGGCAGTGTCATTAACATGTGCATTAACTTTGTCATGGGTTTAAACACCCTTATTTTATCGAAACAATTCTTTATTTTATTATCATGTTTGTAAATGCTTAGGTTTGGCTTCTGGGTTAATTGTGTATCGTGATAGTCATACAGATAAGGCAAGAATTGTGGGGCATTGATTTGTATTAGTGGTCAGTGGAGGTATTGTCAATTGCATTGCGCATTTTGTGAATTTTATTGTAACAAAATTCAATTGAATTTGGTGGTTGAAATTGTGTAAAAAGGTTTGCTGTTGTGGTGGAAGGATTGAAGGAAATGTTGAGTGAATTGTTCCGGGTATTTCATTATGGAAAAAATGGTGTAAAAAGTATGCTTGTGAGTTTGCTTGATGGTGCTGGAATAGGTTATGCTTGTAATTTTTGGGAGTGTTTTTGGAGAACGGGTTTTTAGTGATGGTTGAGTACCAGGGGGCAGAGTGAATGAATGAGACGGTGTGTGATTTGCGTGGAGCTAGGGTTTCAAGGCAGGAAGAGAGACAGGTGTTGTAGTGGTTACCTAGATCCTCAGTAGATGCATATGTGTCAGTGGAAGGGCAGGTATGAATCATATTGATGAAATCGGTGGTGTTTATGTTTCGGAAGGAGATGCGTTGGGTTTTTTGATTAGCTGATTGTGATCATAAATAGGGAGTGGCAGATCATTGAGATTGAAAGGGGTCAGACCAGTGGAGAAAACAAAGTCAAGTGTGTGTCCTTTGTTATGGGTGGGGAAAGTGACATGTTGAGAGATATCTAGGCAGTCCAGAAGTGAAATAAAATCAGTAGCAAAGGTGCAATTTGAGACCGGACAATTTAATTATGACATGTTAAAAAAAATATTACTGGGGTGAGTGAACAATGGTGGCTTGAAGAGAGGAGCGGTAGAAAGCCCCCCCCCCCCCCTCCACAGCCATTCGGGCGGGGTTGGTCAGTATATGAGAAGCTAGATGGAATGGCTTGGTTAAGATGAAAATAATCCTGTGGCTGTTGCCAGGTCTCAGTTAGGCAGATAATATCGAGTTTATTGTCGGTTATAAATTCAGAGATGATCAGACCATTTGGAATGGATGCTAGTTTGGCCAATGCAGCTTGCTACAAGACAAACTATAAATAAAACACTAGCACAGTTTCAGTAGCACAACTCTTCTCATACTCAACAGATGAAAAACCGCACAAACAAGTTGCAATATTTTACATTCACAAAGAATTCCATATTTTGCTGAGGTCACATCATCAGTTCTGATTTCTCATAAAGCTCCTAAGGTATGTTAAATGTTTGCAAATTTAAAAAAAACAACAACTCCTGAACATCTGTCTCACCAGAGACTGAAGTTTGAAAAGTGTAACTTTATGAGCACTCAGCTGACAGCTGGCTTTTCTTTTCCATTGCAGGGAGGGGCACATTTATGACAAACTGCACTGCGTGAAAAGGTACCTGGCTGATACTTAGCTCCAGGTTAAGGAAATAGCACATCATGCTTAAGGGAAGCTTGCTGCCATCTCTCTCCTGGGTCCATGGTACAGGCAGCTGCTGTCACAGGTTTTTACTCTCAATGAATAATGGAACCAATTAATGTGCAAGTCCCACTGCTAGAGTGAACTAAAGGTTCATCTAACTATTATTTAGTATTATATTCTGAAATTGAAAAAAACTACAAAAAAAACTGAAAAAATTGTTCCTTTTCAACGGTTTATTTTATGGTCTTTAGTGTACATGGACCACATGAGAGGAAGATGAAAAACAAAACAATTTCTAGCATTATCAATAGCATTATGATAATGTATCATTATTAAATTATTATTATTATTATTATTATTATTATTATTATTATTATTCAAGGGAATTTGTATAGCTCATATTTAACATCATTATGTCATACTGTACTCCTGAATAGTTACAGAAAGCAATATTATGATGTACCTCCATGAAGGGAACAACAATCCCCTACTTTGAACAATAATATAAATAATTATATATTATAAACATTAACAACTGTGCTGAAAACGTTCATGTAGACAGCTTCTTGATTAGTGGATGGTCCTTCTTGCAGTTCTGATGGTAAATATTGAAATCGTTGGGCCTGGATGCATTTGTGAACAACACACATGCAGTAGCTAGCAGGGGTGAACTTCCTGAGTTTGGTTAGCATAAAGTTACCTCATTAGTTATGTAGCATAATAGCAGCAACAGATACGAATGTCATCAGAAATTAGATGAAATGTTATAGAAGGCTTTTTATCTCTCCAGTGCTAAAAGATTAAATTATTGAAAACTTTTGAAAACTCTTAAGGTGTGTTTCTATGGCAATGGGAATGCAAATAGCCATGTTCCAAGATTTAGAAAATGTTTGATAGGATATGATGGAAGAAATGACAATTTAAACAGCTCTGCACATTCGAAATGAAGGCTATCCAGACACATTTTGATTAGACAAAACTTCTACTTCTACTCTAGATAATACACTTGCCTGAATCCAAAGATGGGCCAATGGCTTCTGATTTACGTTGCTTGTTATCGTACACATTTAAACCATGCAGTGGGGAGGCAAAATATGAATAGATTTGATAGCATTACAATATATAAAAAAGCACATTAGGGAGCCTAAAATCATAATACTTTTAGAAAAAAGTTTGAGGTGATCAAAACATAACCATACTACTGTGCATAAATATGAGCCCTAGTGAATAGTAAATATTCATACGACCAATTATTTTTAAACAAAAACATCATAGCAAGTCCAAAATAGTAATGATACAACATTTTCAGTTCTGTGCAGGAAGACCACTTGTGTCCCTTTCCTAGAACACAAGCCCTTAATAATTTGCTTTTCTTTGCATTTGTTATAATTATTTTAAGCCCATACCATTTATGAAAATATTTAGAATTAAATGCTGCTACGGTTTTTCTGGCAGAACAGACAAAATTATGATGGCTATGATGGATCTGTCTTATTACACAAGATTAAATTGCATATAAATGGTGGCAATTATCTGACATGGCAACATTCAAACTATATTCTTACAGCTGGATGTACAAATCAACATATGTCACACAGAAAGACAACACAAACACAGAAAGACAACACAGACACAGAAAGACAACACAAACACAGAAAGACAACACAAACACAGAAAGACAACACAGACACAGAAAGACAACACAAACACAGAAAGACAACACAGACACAGAAAGACAACACAAACACAGAAAGACAACACAGACACAGAAAGACAACACAGACACAGAAAGACAACACAGACACAGAAAGACATCACAAACACAGAAAGACAACACAGACACAGAAATACAACACAGACACAGAAAGACAACACAAACACAGAAAGACAACACAAACACAGAAAGACAACACAAACACAGAAAGGCAACACAGACACAGAAAGACAACACAGACACAGAAAGACATCACAAACACAGAAAGACAACACAGACACAGAAATACAACACAGACACAGAAAGACAACACAAACACAGAAAGACAACACAGACACAGAAAGACAACACAAACACAGAAAGACAACACAGACACAGAAAGACAACACAGACACAGAAAGACAACACAGACACAGAAAGACAACACAAACACAGAAAGACAACACAGACACAGAAATACAACACAGACACAGAAAGACAACACAAACACAGAAAGACAACACAGACACAGAAAGGCAACACAGACACAGAAAGCTAACACAGACACAGAAAGGCAACACAGACACAGAAAGGCAACACAGACACAGAAAGGCAACACAAACACAGAAAGGCAACACAGACACAGAAATACAACACAGACACAGAAAGACAACACAAACATAGAAAGACATCACAAACACAGAAAGACAACAAAGACACAGAAAGATAACACAGACACAGAAAGGCAACACAGACACAGAAAGGCAACACAAACACAGAAAGGCAACACAGACACAGAAATACAACACAGACACAGAAAGACAACACAAACACAGAAAGACAACACAGACACAGAAAGACAACACAGACACAGAAAGACAACACAGACACAGAAAGACAACACAGACACAGAAAGACAACACAAACACAGAAAGACAACACAGACACAGAAACTTCCAGCACAGAACAGCGGCACACAAATAAAAACAAGCGGCCCTAAAGTTTGTGCTTGGCACTAAACAAATCAATCAATAAATAAATAAATACATATGTGCATAAATAAAAACATAAATTATTAAATAAAAACATGCACCAACATATCATTCAATTAACATATTGTTACGGAGTAGCTGTTACAAACTGGAAATGAGATATTTTTTTTTAAGCACACAGCATCAGTTTACACACAAGACAGAATACTGCATACTGCAAAGATATATAATTTTTATTGCACATATACAGTTTTATTAAGTTTACTAAGGATGAGAGTTGACTTACAAAGATAGTTTAGATCAATGTTTAAGAATAAACCAAAAGCATATTGCATAGTGTAACCAAAAATACCCCTATTATGCTTGCATAGATGACACACTAATCCTCTTGATTTTAAATAATCAACGATATTAAAGTGTAGATCTATAAATGACAATTCAGACTAAATGGTCTAAAGCTGTAATGGTAACAATTTATCTTTAGGTGAACTAAAAATAATAGCTATATATTAGTATAATAGTTATATAAAAATACTATAATAACGGGAAAAAATAAGACCAGAGAAAAAGCGAACATGCCTTTCTGAACTAAATGCTGGAACCAGTACATCACCATGTGGTGAAAGGAAGGAAGTTCACTCTGATCTTCTCCCACCCAAAACATACCTCCACCCCCCGTCACAAATTTTAGATTCCACTTTACAATCCTCCCAAGATGATCTTTGTGTGCAGTTAATTTAGCCCCTCTTAGGGAGGATGCAGGTGGACCTTTTGTATCCAGGGAGGATGCTTTGTCCCCTTCGCACTCATGTTATGACCTGTGTTCCTGGTACTCCACTACACCACTACACGCCACGCTGAATGGTCAGGCGGGGAACCTTGACCCCTCAGGACGGCAAGTGCCCTCAAGTCGGCAAAAGAGGTTGGGTGGCATACAAGCGCCATATTTATGGCGTGATGTGGTCCACCTGTAGTGGTGGTTAATTTGCTATTCAGTTTCCTAGCAGCTTCTCCTCTCGACGAGGATGACCCATACCGTGGTGTGTTGACCATATTCATAGAACCAGGGTTACATCTATAACCCGTACGTTTTAATGGCAGTGAAAACAAAAGATATACTTTTTGAAAATTGTGCCTAAAACAGGAGAATTGTGTGAAATGTAATCAAAAAGTGTTAAAGAGACTGAAATTTGTGTTAAAACAAGCAAAATAGTGCTTATAATTTTGAAAAGATTGTCTATCTGTTGGCACATAAACTTAATGTTTTATTTATAGGGTCATAATACCAATTTTAGTGTCTAAACAATTGAGAAAAACTGTAAAACGTATTGAAGCTAACAGGCACGGGCTGTTAACTACAGGGACACCTGGGTTTCACTAATGGAAAGCAGAACTGTTGGGGTGCAGCGGTTGGATAAGGGGACACAGGTGTGCTCATCGATGGAAGAACAGGGCTTCTGGCCCTATACCAGCTGAGGAGAGATCCTCTGTCTCATTGATGTGTATTATGTGTGCTTTCAGCCCTGAATAGCTCTTTAAAACACTGCATCTCCAGCATCCTCATCCCCCTCCACTGGAGTTAGTAGTGTAGTTTTCCTTGGCTGCCATTATAAATCCTCAACCACAAAGTATTTCCTATTATCCAAGGCCACATTACTGTAATTTTGTTTGCTTTATTTATATACAGTATGTTGGATTAATTTTTATAAACAAGAAAGTTCTTGTTTGGCTGAAAAGGTTTGCTCCTGATTTGAAATCAATCATTATTTTGCACTTCCGTTGGTTTTTGTGAGCAATTGGCAATTTACAAGTTAAACATTTGGCTGATGCTTTTAGCCAAAGCCACTGGCAGAAGTACATTTCACAAGGTGTTCTGTATAAGTACACTTAAGCCAAGTGCAACTATCATGGTGCAAACACACACAGTGCAATGAAAGTAAATAATTTTTCACTTTGACTTTAAAAAATATATATATCAACTACAGAGCCTACCATCAACTACTTTCAAAAATAAATACACTACATTATTTAAGCATTGTTTAATAATGTTATGTAGCCATTAAATGGAATATACTGCTATGAAACTGGATAAATAACAATAATAAGTATACACAATCTATATTTGCAATCTGGATTGGAAAAAAGCACTATATTACCTTAGACATGACTGAATATATTAGACATTACTATATCTTGCTGACAATTCCCTGAATGTCACATTACCCAGATTTAATAATTTAGCATAATAATAAAATATTTATTTTGTAGATTTTTATCCACAGTACTTTTGAATTGGAGAAAGTGAACTTGGAACAAACTGGATGAAATATCTCATGAAAGATGGAGAACTAGTGCCATCTAGTGCACAATGTGAGATAATACAAACGGGTATCACTGAATAACAACAGACACAGTTACTTTGATGCAGAGAGGCATGAGCCTACATAACAGCTCTGTTTACAACAGTTATAAACCACTTACAGCAGGATTTCCTCATTTTTATGGATGCATTATCATTAAAAGGATAAATAACATTTAACCATGTGTAACCATACATTATCCAATGTGACCCTGACTGCAAACACTTTAAATAAAACACTACAAATAGCTTTACTTGTTCACTTTATGTTAGCTGCATATTTTCAGTCCTTTTATAACCCATAAACACTGTACAGAGGCACAAAAAGTTGCATTACTTTGTATATTCAGTTTTTTTTAAATAAATATTTGATATTCTTTAAAAAATATATGTGTGTGTGTGTGTGTGTGGAGAATGATAATTGATTGCACACAGAGCATTCTGTGATAAGTCGTTGTTACTGACATCTTAAAAGGCTTTTCTTAGTTACACACATGCATATTGCATGTATAATACACTGCTTAAAAAATTAAGGGAACACTTAATCATCACAGTATAACACCAAGTCAATTAAACCAAACCGGTCATGCTGGATGATGTTGCAGGCAGCATAGCATTCACCACAGCGTCTACAGACTTCTTTACGTCTGTCACATGTGCTCAGTGTGAACCTGCTCTCATCTGTGAAAAGAACGGGGCGCCAATGGCGAACCTGCCAATTCTGGTGTTCTTTGGCAAATGCCAATCGAGCTGCACGGTGCTGGGCTGTGAGCACAGGTCCCACTACAAGACGTTGGGCCCTCATGCCACCCTCATGGAGTCTGTTTCTGACAGTTTGGTCAAAAACATGCACACGAGTAGCCTGCTGGAGGTAATTTTGTAAGGCTCTGGCAGTGCTCCTCCTGTTCCTCTTCGCCCAAAGGAGCAGATACCAGTCCTTCCGCTGGGTTGTTGCCCTTCTATGGCACTGTCCAGCTCTCCTCGTGTAATGGCTCGTCTCCCGGTATCTCTTCCACGCTCTTGAGGAGACTGTGCTGGGAGACACAGCAAACCTTGCGACGACACGTATGGATGTGCCATCCTGGAGGAGCTGGACTATCTGTGCAACCTGAATGGGCTGCAGGTACCGCCTCATGCAACCAGTAGTGACAAGGGCACTAGCAAAATGCAAAACTAGAGAAAAATCAGTCAGGAAGGATAAGGAGAGAGAAATGATCTGTGGCCACCACTTTCAAAACCATTTAGTTCTTGGGTGTCGTTTTGCTGTTGCCTCTCCTGTCCATCTGTTGTCACTTTCATTTGCACCAAAGCAGGTGAAATTGATTCACAATCGTTTACGCTTCCTAACTGGACAGATCGATATCCCAGAAGTTTAATTGACTTGGTGCTATACTGTTTTGATTAAGTAATCTCTTCATTTTTTTGAGCAGTGTATATCCTTACAAGGAATCCATGTTTGAGTAACCCAAAGAATGGACAAAGATGCAAAACCATGCCTTACTATTGGTTAAAGATCAGGATCAGCAAACTGCTTTAGAGCATGGAACCACAATGAGATTTTTTATTTTGGCATTCAGAATTCATTCTGGAAATTAAAATACAACAAAAAAATATTGTCGGAACCAAGAAGCCCAAAAGTAGAGAAAGTTTTACAATCCCTAGAATACCAGACACCTTCCATGAAGCAGGTTAAACTTCCTCTAACCATCAAAGAATCCATTATATCCACTTTTGCCAATCATTTCATGAAAGGATTTATTTTGAGATTCATATCAGGAACAAAAGAAAAACACAGCTCAGGAGTCGACATACCCCTGGGCCCAGCTTAAACTACTACTAAGATTTTCTTTCATCTGTCTGCAGTATAAAATCAATATAAAAAAGAAGAGGGTGAGAGGTCTTTCCCCTTTCTATTAAAGAGGAATAAAACCCTGTCATGCAGGGTGTATTCAATCTAACAGCTGGTACTTTATCATTAATACACAATAACTGGGTTTTTTTTAAATGTACTTGCACACCAGTCAACATATCAGCATCTCTGAGTGCGCGAGTTAGTGAACAAGCTCATTCCCATGTGTAGTCCTTTTGTCCTAATCCAATGTTGCTGATTTCTTATTAATTACATATTAATTAATGTGTCGACGCGAACTGCAATGTCAGGTACATTGTATACTGTAAATGCAACTACTTGTACTTGAAACGTACAGGCAGTTTTGCATACTTCCAGGTAGGAGACAAGTGGAGAACAGGATTGAAGGAAAGGAGGTGAGGAGTGAAGAATATTGGGACGCAGCCCATATGTTTCTATAGGCTTCTCTAGCTGCTTGAGGGAACAGTCACAGCTGCTGTCCAAGGTCCTGTAGGCCTCTCTGGCTGTGGGAGGGAACAGTCACAGCTGCTCTGCCCTACAAAGGCAAAAGGCCTTAACTTCCCAGAGTGTAGAACTGAGAAAAATGGCTTTAAAGTTTTATTGTTGCAGCCAAATGAGTTGTAGGCAGATATTTGAAAAATGCAGTTGTTTGTTTGTTTTTTTTTTATATTTTTATATATTATATATATATCCTGTCAACTTTTTGACTTGACCCTTATTCGGAAGTTGGTAATTTATTTTGTCGTTTGTATGGTCTAAAAAAATGAGGGTGGGTCATGCCAAAAAAAAAAAGTAACTTCCATTTGATCTTCTCTTTTTTTTTGATTGACAATAATATAAAAAATAACATGATAACATAATAATATCTCGAAATATATCATGCATCTGTGTCCGCTTAATAATAATGTGATGATAATAAATCAAATCAATTGTAGGATTTTTAAGTACTCGCATTATTTGATTGTCTTTTCGATGGTGCATTACTAACTCTCGATCGTATGAGGCCCAAGTTTGTATGTATTTTGAAACAAAACCTGCAATATTTTTTTTTCACCACCCCTTAAATGGCAAGTTGCAAATCAAAACCCAACGTTATTATATATAATATCAGTAAAAATTTGAGATTGTATGTAGTAGCCTTCAGTATATTTTTTGAAATATATATACTATATACTGAAAAAAAAAATGTCACTATAATATAAAAAAAAAAAAAAAATAAATGGTTGTTAATTTTTGACATTGAAGAGATGGAATGATGAATGATGGATGGATGGCGATGAACAGACATAGATGATAAGCATTTTTTTTGCAGAAGAGAACTTTTTTTTTTCAACCAAAATTAAGTTTGCACATGCCAACGCAAGTAGTACACGGGATACATACTCGCTTTCGCTATATTACTTATTTACTTTGCTGTAGAATTGATGAATGTGAGAGAGAGAGAGATTTTAATTTGTTGAAACTGAGTGAAAGAGAGAGGAAATTTTTACAATTGATTTTTTTTGATTTTATAAAAAATAAAATAAAAGGCTTTTTTTTGTTTTGTGCTTGCTTTGTGCTGTGTGTGTGTGGTGTGTAAAATGTGGCTCTCACGTGGTGTGTGTGCGTTATTTGTGATCCGTCGTGTGTTGTTATATTCGGTTTCCGTTTTTGTTGTGTGTTGTGTGTTGTGCGTTCGCTTGTGTACAGGCAGTTCTGGTCCTGGATGATCTTGTTTCTGATGTCTTTGCAATTGGGAGCAAGCATTTTTCTCTCGCTTAGCTAACGTTTTGTAACGTTTACTAACGTTTTGCTAGAGCAGCTAGTTGCTTTTGTAGATTGCCTATCTATTCTCTTAGTCTTTAGCTAGTCTTTTCTTATTTTGCCTGGGTCATTTTATTTTACACTAACATTTTAAACATTTCATTTCCCTCCGAGCGGCTAGGGCTAGGATAGGGCAGGCTACAGGTTAGAACACATTAACCAACACAACACAAAATTTTTTTCTCAATATGATTATGGTGCCTATCATTAATATCAAATACAATACCCATTAAATATTAAACATATTATACCACATAACAACAAACAAGCAGCGCACTTTAACATAACTTTCATTTTATTCAAGCTATGTATGCGTGTGTTAGAGATACTAGAAAATGACAGATACAATAGTAAGGTAACAAAAACTAAACACAGGTGTAAACATAACTAAAAACTAAATGCAGCTTGCAATGCGTAAAAAAGCAAAACGTTTCTAGTACCGTAACTCAACTCGAACAAACAGTAAAACTGAACAAAACAACACAAGGCTCTGTTAACTTGCACTGCCCCTCTTCTGCTGCACTTTTTGCAGCACTTTTGAACAACAACCCAAAACAAAAACAAACTAAACTAAAAAAAAAAATGACAAAGATAAAACACAAAGATTTCAAAAAAAAAAAATAAAACTCCTTTAAAGTTAAAAAAAAAAAAAAAAAAACAAATCGTTTTGCTGTCCAAGGTCCTGTAGGCCTTCCTGGCTGTGTGAGGGAACAGTCACAGCTGCTGTCCAAGGTCCTGTAGGCCTCTCTGGCTGTGTGAGGGAACAGTCACAGCTGCTGTCCAAGGTCCTGTAGGCCTCTCTGGCTGTGCGAGGGAACAGTCACAGCTGCTGTCCAAGGTCCTGTAGGCCTTCCTGGCTGTGTGAGGGGAACAGTCACAGCTGCTGTCCAAGGTCCTGTAGGCCTCTCTGGCTGTGTGAGGGAACAGTCACAGCTGCTGTCCAAGGTCCTGTAGGCCTCTCTGGCTGTGTGAGGGAACAGTCACAGCTGCTGTCCAAGGTCCTGTAGGCCTTCCTGGCTGTGTGAGGGGAACAGTCACAGCTGCTGTCCAAGGTCCTGTAGGCCTCTCTGGCTGTGTGAGGGAAAAGTCACAGCTGCTGTCCAAGGTCCTGTAGGCCTCTCTGGCTGTGGGAGGAACAGCTGCTGGAGGGAACAGGCACAGCTGACAGCAGCCAAAGAAGAGGAGCGGTTCTCTCTACTCCTCCTCTCACCCCTCCCAATGTCACAAGTCCCTCAACAGGTGATCATCAAACTTACTGTACTTACAAACAGTATGGTATGTATTATGTAACTGTAGAAAATTAAACAGTTTGATATATTAGGCATTTTAGCAGCAACGCTGATTTGTTTTAATCAAAGTGTGTGCTTATTTGTGAAATAATGGTAACTACTGCAACTGCTTATTTCAGAGTACTGCCCCCCCCCCCAATAAAATGTTTTAAAATAATACTCATTTATAAAATTTGGGTTTGGGTTAAACCACCATAAAATACTTTAATACTTATGCTTAATTGGTTTAAACTGTTGTCAACTGTGCTGGATACTACGGGGGAGCCCAATGCTAAACTAGCCTTCTTCTCCCTGTAGGGGGGTCCTTGTGTTTTTAAATGAGTAACTGGTTCAGTGGGAGTACACTGCCATGACTGAGATATAACGGCCATTAATTAATTAATTAATTAATTAATTAATAACAGTGGGAGTGCATAATCTTCACTTCACAGTCTGCAACATTGTCCTCCACCTTGACAGCCATATCCTACCATCTTGCTGTGGAGTAGATGTTACGCTTTCCATTAGCGTTAGTTTTTGCAACCTTACGGCCCGTCCACACCAAGAATGACAACTATAACAATAACTATAACGATGTGAGCATCCACACTGATGAACGATAACGTTCTGTAAAGTGGCACCAAGCATGCGCTGCGTACTCCAGCTGTGTCGGCAGCTTGTACATTCTGATGGATTTTGATTGGCTGTCAGCGTTTATATAATTCATCAAAGTGTGATCCCAACGATATCGTTCGTCACTGTCATTGTTGTTATGGTTGTGGTGTGGACTCCGCCATCCACTTGAGTTAGAACGATTTTTAAAACAATATATTTATGGTTATCGTCATAGTTTCATCAATCATCATTCTTTGTGTGGACGGGCCTTTAGAATACGATTCATAGTTGTGAGATACTCGCATCTATACACATACATATGAATTAGTATGCTTATAAAATATAGAATGAGGCAATGAGCCATTTGTAAACACCTTTCATAGAATGTCAGATAAGTTTGCTGATAAATGATAATGATTTTGTGGCTGATGATGATGACTAGTTCCACCCCTTCTCCAGTTCCTCTTTGACGGGTGTGTGGACCAGCTGGAGTTGGTTTTTGGCTCCATAGATAACTTTAAGATGGTTTTGTACGGGATCTTGTGATCCTGTGATCCTGTGATCCTGTGGTCTCACATAAAAGCAAACTGAAGAAGATGTCAGGTTACTATGGAACTGTGGTATCGAAAAGGGAATGGTGTGTTTAGGAATCACAGATAGAGTAAACTATAGCCTGTACATTAACAAAGGCATAAGCAAAAAATACTGCACAGATATTTACATAGCACATTGTATATCTAGACCTTAGATTTTATAGTGATTACTATATATCGTAAAGTTATCAAAGGTCACTATGAATGCATGCAATTGAATGTTATTCTAATGAATACACGGCATCATTAATCCTTACTGATTGAAGAAAACGCATAGCAAATACAGTGAACAAGGTAGGCCTACATCATTCTTTATTATGTTGTACAACTCAAAGAAAGAGTGATAGATGTGCATTGTGGAGTGTGGACATTATTTCATATTCTCGTCAGTATGACATGTTCTATAGAGTACAATGTTATTCATGCTTTGTCTTCAGTAATTCCAAAACCTTTCAAAGATAACAGTGAGACTATTTCAAAGATAACGGTGCACTCTGGCTGTCAAGTACTCGCCTTCCGCTCAGAAACACAGACAGCTTGCTTTCATGGTTAAACAAACTCAGAGAACAGAAAATAGCTTTGATCTTTCTCCCATTGGTCCTCTGGCATTGCGGCTGCACTCCACGGGGTAAACACTTTTGCTCTGGGGTTCCGTCGTTAAGTAAGCTTATGCGTGCCCCTGCCTTCATCTGTGACGTAATGTGCATTTTATTTATACCTGTGTCGAGCGTATCCAGAAGCGCGCATATGGGTTTTCACTTAGTTCTGTAGAATAAGGTGAAAGCGTTAACTTTGTATTGAGCCTGCAGAGAAGCACTGATCCTGATGGCTTCCCCCATTCATGTGGGAATTCATTATAGAACAGCTGGAGGCTGTTCAGAGATGGTTATTCAGTGGCCAATATATTAACGTGTTTCTGTTATACCAGGCAAACATACCAGCCTCCTGCTTTCTATGGCTGCTGGCAAAATCTACCAGACAAGAAAGATTGATTTGTGTGTGTGGTTTTTTTTTTTGTAAGTTTATTTTAAATTTATTTTTTAGGGTCAGGCATGGGTTCTGCAGACTTGCTTTAGGATAAATAACATGAAACATGTTTTTTGCAGAAAAAACAAGATCTCCAAATCATTCCAGTTTTGCCAAATCATAGCATAGATAATGTTAAATATGGGTAATCTGGACAGGAAAATCAAACTTCAAACAAATGTATGTGCTCGTGTCTTCATCCACTGTCTCTGTGCATCTGGCACAGGGTATCCTAAACAAGTCAAATCCTGTAGACTACAGTGTGACAAGACGTGTGCTTACTCCACCACTATGCCTCGCTCTGAAAGATTAGATTAAAAACTACTGACCATTTTTTATAAAAATTTTATTTCCCAGATTTAAATTGCTAAGGGTGTCTAGAGTTCCTGCTGCATTCTCCAGAAAGGAGCAAGTGGAAACATGGCTAAAATGCCTGCGCTCCTCTGATGCTCCACTCAGAAGGGCTCCCTACACGTTTACACCTCACAGGCCACACAGTAGGAGGGATAGTGCCTACTGAAAAAGAGCTTAATACACCTTACAAGCCATACAGCAGTGCAGAAGGGCTAGTGCCTACTGACAAAAAGCTTAATACACTTCACTTCACAAGCCATACAGTACTGCAGGAGGGCTAGTGCCTACTGACAGAGAGCTTGATACACTTCACAAGCCATACAGTACTGCAGGAGGGCTAGTGCCTACTGACAGAGAGCTTGATACACTTCACAAGCCATACAGTACTGCAGGAGGGCTAGTGCCTACTGACAAAGAGCTTGATACACTTCACAAGCCATACAATACTGCAGGAGGGCTAGCGCCTACTGACGAAGAGCTTAATACACCTTACAGGCCACACAGTACTGCAGAAGAGCTAGCACCGACTGACGAAAAGCTTAATACACCTTACAAGCCACACAATGCTGCAGGAGGGCTAGTGCCTACTGACGAAGAGCTTAATAAACCTTACAAGCCATGCAGTACTGCAAGAGGGCTAGTGCTTACTGACGAAGAGCTTAATACACCTTACAGGCCACACAGTACTGCAGGATGTCTAGTGTCTATTGAAGTGGAGCTTTTCACGCTCGTAACCTGGAAATGGGATTGTACTGTTTACTCTGATGATTTAAACAAACTCATTACTCCATCCCTCATCCATCAACTCAGCGGTGGTGTCAGGAATTTATTGGAATGTTATTACTGGAAAATATCCATCTGTAAGCTCCGCTAGCTCCCCCATGCAGAGCGCTGGGATCCCCGCACAGAGCTTCTGCTTGTGGTTTATCAGTGAAATTAGCATCCTGCTGTGTTGGGCCATCCCTTAACCCACCCCATGTGTTTACTGTAAAGGGATGCTTCGGGCATCCGGTGCAAGGTCCTTCAAACCACTCATTAGGGTCTTCATTTGGGTCGTCCCACTCTCCAGACGGGATGGGCGCTGGACGCCAGCTGTCGGACCTTCACGGGCAGCTCCAGGGTGTCCGCAGGCCGTGCTGTCACTCTCCGCATAACTCAGAAGGTTCTCAATGAGGGTCAACACAAAAGAGGAATAAGAAGAACAAATAAAGCAGGGGGAAAAAAAACATGATCAATAATTCAGTTGCCTCGTTGTTTTTCTTTTGTGTTTGCTTGTTTTTTCGAGGAGTAATTTGTGTGAGGGACGTAAGACCCCAGGCTCGTCCTGTTGCTCGACGTCTTAAATTGCAAGTGAAGGCTGAGTGTTTGTTTAATCCACAGACTGTTGCCTCTTTATCCTGATGCTAGGTGCTCCCTTCACTCTCTACAAATAACTCAGTGGACCTGTGATCCACTGCCATGCTTCCACTGTCTTTCATAATAATCACAGACAAAAGTCATATTTTTATGTGATACTTAGTTTTTTAAAAGGCAAGGCATATTAAAATATATATTTTTTATATCTATGCCCCATAGTAATACCAGAAACTTTGTATGTTTTTTGTTTTTTTACACATTAAAAAATGTGGTTTTGAAATGTTATGGTACTAAACAATTTTGCTTCTAAATTCTGCTACGATATGTTATATAAGGTTTTAAAAATTGATAATGATAAAATAATGGCTGTGTGTGTCACTCTGTCACTCTGTGACATTCAATATCCCCAATGTGTCACAACTTTCATCACCCAGTATTAACAAGATCACAAATATATGATTAGAATGTTCTCAACTAAACATTATAACTTTTCTGTAGCAATCACTACTAAAAGCAATGGAGTTCTCGAACATTGACTGAGAATTTTGGAAGAACAAAATATTCCATAAAACATACTTTTCAAGGGGTTAATTTGACAATGTGGGGTTTTGATAACACTTGCCTTTGATCCAGATTTAGATTTTTATTGTACACTGCAGAGAATAATTTTATCACACATTCAGGGTAACATTAATTATGTACTTAATAGAATCACATTTTGAACCAATAAAATTCTCAAAGTGTTACATAGTCCATTATGTTCCCTTTGAACGTGGAGGTGTAGAGGATTTTGCATCAGTATTTGACCTACTGTACTGCAAAATGGGTTCAAAGGTTTTTATTTTATTACACATTTCAAAAAAGACCCCCAAGGCTCAGTATGAAATTTTGATGCAGTACTGACCCACTAAATTTTCAATCATATTTAGCTACCGGTTATTGAAATCCATAAATCATTGACTCCAGTTATGTCATGATTACAGCACTTTTTTTTTGTTTTGCCCCTAGCTAATTTTGCCATTTGGCCTTCTGAAAAAATCCATCAGACAACATTTAAAATATATATATAAAAAATAAAATAAATAATAATACTAATAATAATGAATAAATAAAAAATGAAAAATAAAACATCTAGAAAATATAGAGCGTATGATATCCTATTGATTCTATTGTGAAGCATAAATACAAAAGACCCTGAATAAAGGAATAAAAACAGAAGAGGTTGACAAATATATTGAAAGATTTGAATTAATAAATACATAAATAAATAAAATTGCTGGGAACCAAAAGCAGGTGTTTCAAAAGCTACACCTCTTATGCAATGTTTTCAAATACACTTATTATTCTCTAGTAGTTCAAGTAGTGCGTGAATCAGAAATAGTGTTGCAGTGAATGGAGAAAGCAGTGTGTCAGTTTTTGCTGAGTGCCTCTCTGCAGCCTGTCCCTATGTCATTGTGTTTGGCCAGCTGTGTTTCCATGCTTTTGCCAAATATTTTCTGACGAATGAGAAAGTGATGTCTTTGCCGTTGCCGATAAGTATAATTAATATATCCATCGGTTTACTGGAATATCAAAAATTTAAAATTGAGAGAATTACTGACAAGTACATTAGTTTTGCGTTTTTTATCTGGAAAGTTGTGAAAATGTTTTGTGTGATAGCGACCTATTTATAAAGTAACTATTTATAAAATAGCATTGAGATTTTGGGCAATTGGGCAAATGTTGCTCCAACTTTGTTATTGACCACAACCTCACTGCACAGGTGTAATGCTAGTTTGCATGGAATGTTTATATTGAAGCACAGATATTAACTACATAACTGTTTACAACAGAATCACCATCTTAACCACAGAATATAACAACCATAAACATAAATACACAAATGAATGGAAGAAAAGTAATACACAGGATTAATACACAGTTATATAGATTTAAAAAAAAGAAATTCCTAATCAATGTTGCACTGGAAATCCCATGATGATCCTCTGAGAGACTCTGCATTGTGTTGCTGGATTTAGATTTAGTCACTTTAGTAAATAAAAAGTTAAAGTTATAAAATTAAAGAGCATTATATTACCATTCGGTTTATTCCTAAACCTGTGTGTGCACTAGGTGGTGCTATGTGTTCATCCTGAATTAATACTAATACAATGGTTTCCTCCTGGTTAAACAACTTTTATTTCTATGTACATTGAGCCACATTAATGTACATTGTGCTTTGTCCAATTTGTCTTGCAATCCAGTTACAATTTTTTGATGCTATATTTTTCTGGAAATAAATATTGAGAAATATGATTTGAGAAATAAGAAAATTTGGCAAAATCTAAACTAGTTTCAGTGAAGAACAAGGAAAAAATGTTGTTGGTCTTTTTGTTTGCATGCGAAACATTTGATTGCACAGTTTCTGATATTAAAATAGAAATTAATTTTAAATTTTCAAAAAATCTACCAAAATCAGCCATTACTAGTTTACTTTGTTGTTTTACTAGATTATATGAAGTGTACTCATGATTACAAAACATACTACAATGCACGCTCATGAAATTAAATTAGTATCACACAAATGCTGCTATATTATAACTGGATTCGCTTCAAATACTAAATTAAAAATTAATTAATTAAATAACGTTTAAATATCAAAAGACATTGTGGAAAGCCTGATAGAAAGATGAGAAGAAAGAAAATAACTTGCCAAAAGTAAACAGGTATTTTTACTTTTGGCATTTGGTTGGATTTATTTAAAGACAGTCATTGTCTTGGCTTTAATATGGCAGCTGTCAGATTGTCTGATAAAAAAAGTACAAACACATGACACTTGTGAAGTGGCTGGCATTGCCTTTAATAATATATGTCACAGTTTTTAAGTTATCAAGAAATTATTTATTGCACACAGGATGCAATTGGGAAATGTTCAAGAGTGTGCTGAGCCAATCGGGAGGGATTTAAGGGTATGAATGGCACAAGCTCTGCTGTCATCTCTTAATACAGTGCACTACTCACGTTGAAATGAGAATGCATTCTTGGACAAAGCTTGACCTCAGGGAAATGGCTGTGAGAATCTAGATTTTCAATAATGTAAGACAATAAAGCCTAGACTTGTAACCTCCTGCAATATGATGCAACTATAAAGAGCTTAGCAGCTAATAAAGGAAAGGGGGTCTTCTGGCTCATATTTGAAAATCAACCTTCCCAAAGGGACACTTCACGGAGATGGTACTGGGCAGACCTGGAGACCTTCCACAGTATCCAAACCATACAGCTAGTCAGAGGCTCTGGCCACTCCTGTTTCCTTTTGGCTGACAGGACACCAGCTTAATGAATTATTTTTCTTCAAATGCATATCATTCAGAAGCATGCGCTCACCATACGGCTATGGTAGGAAGAATAGTGGCCTTATTCAGTCAACATTTTTCCTTACCTCTGGCCTAGATATTTTGTCTTCACGAGCAACTGGGTGATTGCTCATCTCACCAAATATTAAATTGCTGTTTATAGCTGTATTTATTATTATTAGTAGTAGTAGTAGTACTATTATTAGTATTCGTCTTGAAAGACATACACAAACTTTTAAAACCAAAAATATATATTTTTTCATACAGAAAGAATTGCATGTGATGTGGTTTACATTACAAGATGTGACTCACTACTTAATACAAGAAATAAATAAATAAATAAATAAATACATGTATTATGGTATCATACAAAGCACATTTCTTTGACCTTCTGCAAAATGTTAATACTGAAGAATACTTTTGTGAAGTCTAAATTTACATATCTCATATGTGATTGATTATTTCAACCTGCTTGGAAAAGATAAACACTCTTCATGCTAACTGTAATTATTACCTCCACCTTCCCAAACTTTGGTCCTGCTTTCTTTATGAATGTGTTCTTTACTAGACTGCATATACTCTTACAGAATTTCTTTTGACTTTGTTTATGAGTCTTTGATCCACAGTATTAGAGTTAGAGCTACACCCACGCACTGCAAGGGGAAACGTTTGCCATTGTTCCCTATGGAAACCCAATACCCGTGGAGCCCTTTCTCTCTTCCCTCAAAAAGTTGTCCCCTTTTAGGAACAGACTGCTCCTCCAAAGGGACACAAAAGATGAAACACAAAGACACAATTTTGTGTTCTCTTTAATAGTACAGTTTAACTACCCCCTGTGCTCACTGTGTTCTGAGCTTAGAGCTCAGCCACTTTCAAAAACCATTCAGTCGCACAGTCACTGAGAGTGAATATCTGACCCATCAGTATTTGAGGACGAGGATAAAAAGGTCGTTTTAGTGCAATTCACCAAAGATGATATTTCACAAAGGTACTCAATTCAAATTGAATCAATTATAATGTATAGCATGAATACAAAATACTAGTCAGATATGAGTCAATGGAAGACACTTCATGTGAAGCTCAAAAGGTAGACTGCAGGTGCTGCTTGAGACACACTGTCACACTGTCCTCCTGGCTACAGTTGCCACTGCCAATTGGATGAGAACAGCACCTTAACAGATATCACACTGTGTGGCCCATCCACACACTAGAACAGAGCTTAAACAGATGCCAGACCATGGGACCTATATACACACACTGGAACAGTACCTTAACAGATACCAGACTGTGGGGTCCATCCACACACTAGAACAGAGCCTTAACAGATACCAGACCATAGGGACAGGGCCCATACACACACTGGGACAGAGCTTTAACAGATACCAGACTATGGGGCCCATCCACACACTAGAACAGAGCCTTAACAAATGCCAGACCATGGGGCCCATATACACACACTGGAACAGTATTTTAACAGCTACCTGACTGTGGGGTCCAAACACACATTAAGACAAAGCCTTTACAGATACCAGACCATGGGGCTTATATACACATACTGGAACAGTGCCTTAGCAGATACCAGACTGTGGGGTCCATCCACACACTAGAACAGAGCCTTAACAGATACCAGATCATGGGGCCCATACACACACACTGGAACAGTACCTTAACAGATACCAGATCATGGGGCCCATATACACACACTAGAACAGAGCCTTAACAAATACCAGATCATGGTTATCTGTTAAGAACACTAGAACAGTACCTTAACCAGACTGTGGTACATATCCACACACTAGAACAGAGCCTTAACAGATACCAGATCATGGGGCCCATCCACACACTAGAACAGAGCCTTAACAGCAGCCCAATGCATTATTTTTAAAAGATGGTGAAGGCAGAGGTGACCAGAGTTATATCCGGAAGTAAACTTGACGTTTTGGAAGGGTTAGACACCTGTTATAAATGCTCGAAATGTGAGCTCAAGATTTTCCACGGAACAAAAGTTTTTACAATGTTAGCAGAGTACAGGTAATGTGACCAGTAAACAAAAAAATACTCAAGATAATCAATCATTCTTGTTGGTGCTGATTGATTAGGACACCACTGCCGGTCTCACAGATTTCCACTCATAGAATAACTTTTTAAAACCGCCGTGCCATCAGTGTATTGATCTGAGGTATTGTGCATCAAGCATTGTCAACATGAACTCCCTCTGCAATAAAACCAGGGAAGAAATGTCTATAGATCCAGATATAGATAAGAACAGATAGTTAGAGTTAGAGAATAGCTTTTAAACAGAAAATATTCACTGGAGTATTTAAAGTGAGTATTCAAATGTAATTTATTAAGTGTAATTTTGATTACATTTTAGAATTAAAAAAATAATAATTAAACAGAAAAAAAAGAACTAGACCAGAATACCCAATCAATACTGCGATCCCTTACAAAAATATAGGCCTTCTGGCAAATTTGCATCAAACCTGGTTTGTGGCAAGTTCATATTTTCACATGCAAATTATCTTTCTGGGAACTGCCATTGTTGCAAAAGGTTCACCAGAATTTCACCACTACTGGCAAAGTCTGGAAAACCTCTGGCAACATTTTGTGGTAAACAATTTAGTTTTAGAGGGCGGCAGTGTAGTATAATGGTTAAGGAACTGGACTTGTAACCAAAAGGTTCGATTACAGGTTAGATTCCCAGGTAGGACACTGCCGTTGTACCCTTGAGCAAGGTACTTAACCTGAATTGCTTCAGTATATATCCATTTGTAGGAATGGATAAATGTAATAAGAAGTTGTGTAAGTCACTCTGGATAAGAGCGTCTGCTAAATGCCTGTAATGTAATGTAATGTAATGTAGTTTGTGGCAAATGCACTACATATTAGCTGCAAGTCTGCAGTAAACTATCCAGTTTTGTAAGGGATATCCTCCAGAAGATTTTTTTCAGGTTAAGATTTTTGATTTAATTATTTGTTTTAATGAATGAGACCATAGGGCTATGTCTGGAATCACTTTATTACTGAGATCTCCTAAAATAGTGAACAGTGCAAATTTTAAATAATAATAATTTTTATTTAATATTTGTTTTAATACCACATGCAAACAGGAATGACCATGGCTGTGCTTTAATGAACAAGATAGAGGCTCAGTTTTTATATTAGATCACAGAGGTTACACTGCTTTTCTTTTTCTCTTGCATCACTGAAAGTGCCTGCAGAATTTTGTTTTTTTTGGCTTCACAAACACACACGTATGCACACGCACACACAGCACAAATGCATACACACACACACACAAACGCACGCACACAGGCATACACATACACACACACAGGTAAACAATACTGAGTTAGACTCACCTCTGCCCTCCAAATCTAGTGTTCGGTTGGGTTTAGGGGCTGGGTCATAATATAATTTATTACTTTAGAATGGTTTGCCTATCCCCATTTTGGATTCAACACTTGATTAAAAACTCAACACATTAGTAGAAAACGAGGAGGAGAACCCTTCTTGAGGGAACAGAGATAAAAATGCGGTCTTTCATGACGTTAGCACATCGCTACAATGCTTTACGTGCTTCACAAGGCTGCAGCTTATTGCAGTAACCTGGTGTCAACAGTCATGACTACAACAGTAGAAAGCTTAAACCAAATGCATATTGGAGTGTAGATATGATATTATATCAAAGCTGTATACATTTTGCTGAGAACATCTGGGTGTCAATAATGCTTATTTCAGTCCCTGCGAATAGATTTTTATTTTATTTAGATTACATTACAGGCATTTAGCATCCAGAGCGACTTACACAACTTCTTATTACATTTATCCATTCATACAGCTGGATATATACAGTTGGATATAACCCTGCTCAAGGGTACAACAGCACTGTCCTACCTGGAAATCGAAACTGCAACCTTTCGGTCGCAAGTCCAGCTTTTTAACCATTATACTACATTGTCGCCCCTTCACTTCTGTATGAACATTCTTTATGAATTGTGACCTCTCCAGCTCTTTCTCACACAAGGGAACGTTGAGTCGACGGTGAGGCCATTTTACTGGTGAACCATGGTGGAAAATGATGATGATATTTTGTAAAACTGTTTATTTAACTTGGTTCACCGGTGAGGCTTTGCTGCACCTGTAGGTGCTCCCAGCTCAGGCTAGAGTCCAGGAGAATTCCCCAGGACCGCGGATTCACACAGAACAGCATCCCCGGCCTCACCTGACAGATCCCGCCGAAGGCGGGGGAGTCAGAGGTGCTGCTGAACATCTGTGAGAGGAAAAGATGCTTCAGGGGTGGAGGTGGGGTGTGGGGGGGGGGGGGGGTGTGGGGGCTTTGGAACAGCCAAAGGCTTCTGAAGAAGGAGAGGCAGAATAACCCCCCCCCACACTGACCTCACATGCTTCAGAACAGAGATATCTGCACGCTCCTGAACTTACATCAGAGGTAGCCATATGGGCATGATTGGACACTTTATTATCAAAGTTACAGGCATAGAGTTATTTTCAACCCATCAGCACTGTTGTTTTTTTATTTTTATTTTTTTATCTTGGTCTTTAAATTGACAAAATGTATTTTTTTCAACTCCATAATTGTATGCCAGAACTGGAACCTGTACTAATATCGGTAAAATAAAAGATTTATAAAGTCATTGTCATAAGTAAACTTACCAGAAGTATGACTTTTAAGGTGAATGCATGACTGTACATGTTCTAAACTTTTAGGAGCTAACCAATTTTAAGTTGTGGTTTACAAAATTACAAAAAATAAAAGAGATTTGGTGTGAAAGTAATCATTACTACTTTAGTAGCATGAGCAGTAGGAATTTGTATAAATTTTTTGGTCACCGACCAAACTACAGAACTAAAAAAAACACACAGACATTTAATTTATAGCCAACGCTTTTAAGGCCACATCTTCATTGTTTTTTTCCCATGAGATTTTAGTCACAGGTCCAATTCTTGATTTTGTGACAGAATAAGTGATGCTTCCTCAAAAGCATTGATTTGTTTCAGTATTCTGTATCTGAAGAAGTTGACTGAATCAACCACAAGTTCATCGCTGTTTAAAAAACTTCTCAGTCTGCATCAGTATTTATTCCAAGTCAATCATTTCCAAGTCAATTTGTAGAACTGCAGCATTTTCTTAAATGAATCGTTACAATGCACAGCCATAACTATGAACACACACACACACATAGAAATGCACCTGGTTACAGAGAAGCCAGTAACCTCACCTAGTGCACTGAAATGACCTGGCTGTCAGTAATGTAATGATGGATCTTTGACTTTGGCTTTGTGAAGCCTCTTTTCTTATTGAGTTTCCACAGACATTCCGAGCTCCTTCCTGTGGATAACCCAACTCAATCCCCCATGGCAGAGTGAGAGAGAGGAGAGCTACAGAGGCTGGTTTCATACTGTTTCTCCCCCAGCGCAGTGGGATTTGTCATCGCTCAAAAGCACTTTTTGACAAATCAGGTCTGTTCGCCGCCCCTTGCACTTCAGCGCATTTTTATGCAGTGGACGAGGTCTTCTGTTACACAGCTACAGTTGTTGTTGTCGCACGTATGTGCCAAAACAGCAGACCACAGATTACCAGTGTAAGGCTCAGATTCCCACAGCTACTGAATCACAGTTCGTAGTTGAAACTTAAATTGTGATACCTAAGATTTTTATATCGTGTCTCCGGAGAATTACAGAGCACGGATCTAAAACGCACATCCCAGAGGGTCTCAGTCTCCTCTGGTTTTCAATACGTTTCAGCACCTAAGTGCTTAATGTAAGCCACTGATTGGCCCACACGCCTTGCTCCCAAGACCTATACTGGTTTGTGTTTGAAAGGAAACTACACATGAACTACAAATACCACAGCCCTCCAGGACTGGATTTTGAGATTCCTGTCAAATACCAAGTGAGTTCAGACTGGGTTTGCAGGCTGGTCTATGAGTCTTGGATGGATTTTTGTTCTTGTGGGTTATTGCTAAGAAACATGACAGAATCCCAAATAACGCCTGACAGTAGAGACTGCAGTGTGGTTACAGGAGATCATTATAAAAGGTGACTTCTTAAACCTAGAGAAAAGTATGTTTTTGTGTAGAACACCTGTTAGTCAAACCACATTATGCTATTTCTATGCTTTTAATGGTTTAATGTGACTTTTTGATACTGTTTAATCTGTGTATCATATGTAAGATAATAATACTAATAATGCTTAATTGTCTTTAAAAAACAACAATGTTCATGCCTATTGAATTTAAGCGACCGAAGCATGGATTATGCAAAATACATTACTGAAACTATATTCATAAAGAATAAAGAATACATAAAGAATGCACATACATTTAGTGTACTGAACCAGGTCAGTTTCAGTCAACATAGGTCCACTGTCTCATACTCTTCTCATACTCTCGGACTCATGACTGACATGCTTAACCTTCAGGAATTCAAAAGATGACTTTACATTTTGATCCTTTCCACCACAATACCACCAATACAGAAAGATATTTCAGAACGTATGAAAATTTGTTTGAGGTACAGGTTTGGTGTGTGACCATACCTAAGGGTGATTCGATTAGATGTATGGTGTAATTAGATTAAATTAAAAGTGTGTGTGTGTGGGGGCGGGGCGTTCTATCTTTTAAATAAATAACTAAATAAATAAATAGGCAGTATAGTGCTTAAGCAAGACATAAGATACATAACAGGCTACCTGGTCGAAGATTTGGTAGAAAGGAAACACATTTTTTCAGCTTTCATCATAAACAGTATAGATTGTTATTTGTGCATGAGTGTATCTCACTATACCAGAGAACAAACAACTTGCAATACAGCAGATTTTCGATATGGTGCACAATATTACAGCATAATGAGATAAATGGCATCGCTCAGAATCGCCAAAAAAAAAATAACATAAATAAATAACATTTAAAAAATACGTACTTTTCATCTTATCTTTGCACCAGCTGCCCATTTCTAATCAATGAAGAAGGCATCTTGCTCGAAGCCCTGATAAACGCATGTGTTCCTAAACCCTGTAAATGCGCCTGCGCTATAGCTCTTTTCGAGAGTAATTTCAGTCCACCGATTTCCTCTGCAGTTGACTGCAATATTACACTTTGGATACATATGTAGGCTACCACAAATATCACGTATATGATTGAAACTATAACACATATGTCTTTACAATTTAATATATTTGAACATGTCCGAACAAACTTATTTTGTAACGTTGTAAAATGGTTAATTTAAGACACACAATTTAGCTTAAATAGATTACATAGAAATAGAATGTCTCTAAAAAACAATTAAATATAACCTATCAAAAAACATTGTGCATGCTATATTCCAATCATTACTCAGTGATTCGGTGGGAAGTAATTTTGTTTTGTGGTCAACTAAAAAATAAATAAATAGTCAACAAAACCATGAGACGCAATATAGCATCATATACCAGAACAACAACAAGAATTGCAACAGAAACAAAAATGATGAAGTTATAATCCATTACAATGTAGTTATAAAGCGAATAGAAAAAAATACGGTAATATGACTTTTAAAAAAATAAACAATGTGATTGTTTAAATTTTATATTAAAATTTTATATTAAAAAAACATACATATTTTTTCTTTATTTAAATTATTTGTTTATTTAGATTAACCAATTGTGCTTAGAGCCATTTTATATACAAAATAAATTGCATTTGTGGAAATTATTATGGACAGTATAATTACGAAAACTGTCCTATAGGATATGCATATAATTAAAAGTCATATTAACAATTTACGCCAGACCAAATCTAAAATATTATGCCTATACCAATACAAATAAACCATTTAATTAATACATTATCAATGCTTTTATTGTTCATGGTATTTTCTAAAATATAAGCAAATGCATGATAGGAGTAGCCTACTTTAATTGTTCGTGCGTTATGGAGGTTACACCCTCTCGGTCGCCTGCGCCGGACCGGTCGTTTCCTCGTGATCGGAGGGGTTTCGCACTATCCTCTAGGTGGGGCACTAAACCCATACAATAGCTTTAATACAAGAAAACCAAATCTCCTACTAACCCGAATACCACCAATTAGGATCACCCATTAGACCTTACTCAACCATTTCTGAGACTGACCGCTTAGCATTTGCAATACTACACACGTTGGTTGTAAATATCAATGGCCGACACAATCCAGATACCAAAAACAATGTAAATATTGAGATAATTGACAATAATCGGATTTATCGATTGTGAAGTTTGAATATCAAAGTTTGAATATCAATTTAAAAAATTATCGCAGAGTTATATTGATGTTTGAGGTATCGATATAGCTAACCAGGTGCAGGACAAGCCAAATATTTTATCATGAAGTTGATCCCGGCATTATATTAAAAAATAAATTGGAATATATACATTATCTTTTCAATCTCGATTTCCACTGGATATTGTACATGTTAATAGTCAGGAAGAGGTCTCCAGTTTTTTATTTAATTTATTTCTCCTTCTTTATATCAGCTTCGCCGCGGGCAATGCTGTGGGCACACGAACCGCCCAGCAACTCTCTCTTCATTTTAATGGTAGAATGGAAATGTAAATCAGACTGAGGCCGAGGCTCTTAGCTCTCCAACGCACACGATTTATCAGATTTCGCCCAACAGAATTCCAAGACTTATTGTGAAGTTATTAAATTCAATTGTAAGATAAAATATGATACAGCAAAATAGCAATGATTTAAAAAACCCACAACATATAATTTGGTCTTATTAAGTCATAATAATTACTTATTTTAAAGTAAATATTTTTGGACACTGCATTTCACTGTTACCTGACCCTGACGGAATTGTTTTTGTAATTTAAACGTGAGTGTCGTTTAGACGAGTTAAAACAAAAATTCACAAACGGGGACAATACAATTTAATTGTGATCTATCCAGTGTTTGTTACCAAAATTTGACAAAACATTCGTTGATATTATAATAAATTAATAGATGAAGTTCCGCCGCGTTTCCAATAAACATGTGAACTTCTAATATAAGACCAAATTATACGACATCTGGGCTGACAATAATATCAAAGCTGACACCACTGTCCCAGTGGTTGCAAAGATTTCAGAGTTAATTAGCATGAAGCATGTTTAATTAAAGCCAATTACTGTACCTAAAACTATCTGATCGATCTTTTCGCTCCACTGATCCCGCCTCCCTTTCCACTTATTTGTTTGTGTTGATCATTTGAAGACGTAACCTACTACTTATATAGCCTAGCTATTATGTGAACTTAATTTAAACATACAGCTTATAGCTCAGAGAACAAAAGCTTCTTCTCTTCTTCTTCTTCTTCTTCTATTACTACTACTACTACTACTACTACTACTACTACTACTACTACTAATAATAATAATAATAATAATAATAATAATAGGCTATAATAATACATTTGATGGGGGCATATTAATTCGGTGCAGCATACTCTGCAGTGACTTAATAAACTCATTACTTGAAATTGTGCAGCGATGCGTTCTGTTACTATTATATTATGTAGCACTTCAGACTACATTAATTATAGCATACCTCTTTCCACATCCATATAGAATACATGTTTGAGAATAAACGAAGACATGTAATATGCCTTTTAATTAAGCTTTATTCAATGCCCTATACTGTGCTATGCATATGTCTTAAAGATTCATTGCATATGTAGTTTTTACTGACATCTTTTTTTAATTTTTTTATATATATATGGAAAGTTGAACATTACAAACGTGCAATGGTGGTTGGTAGGCATGCTTTCTGAAAAATAAACATAACTACGATTTATCCGTTGAAGATCAATTCATCTGCATTCTGATTCCCTCCAAAGGGCGGCGCTGTTTATCAAATATAAATCAAAACCTTTCAAAGTAGGCTATCATAGGAACTATGTCAAGAGACAGTCTTTGCGATAAATAAATAAATAACTCACATCCGCATGTATTCTAAATCTCGTGTCTGTCCATCAACAGTATTAATATTCGAAATGTAGGCTAAGTAAGAGATAAGCACAGGCGTGTCCTCTTGAAATAGACGTAGCCTACACATTACTGCCTTAGGCCTGTTTTAATCAATACACATCTGTACGTGCAATTTCACTCACCAACATATAGTTGGTGTTCATTTGTAATGTAATATGATTGTAATTGTTCATGTAATTGTAATGGCACTGTTTAAGTTCCCTGAAAGCTACTGCATAGAGTATTATATTTTCAGTTGTAACTACCACTTTAATTCATAAAAAAGTCAAACAAACGGTACACATTGTTATTAATTGTTGTGTAGAGACAAATGCGACCATCTAGCCAATATCCCAAGCTATGGTATAATAAAAAGATATTCATTTAAAATCGATGTCGATTCGTATGAGATGATGGACCTGCCATGGGAACCTTTTTTTCAGATTTAGAGGTATACGCGATCCTATTTTAGACAAACTATGTCCATATTATTAAATAAATGAATAAATAAATACAAAGACATAATAACTGGTCATTTCTACAAACCGTGTTATAAAAAAACATACAAACAAACAAGTCTAGGGTGTGTCAGACTCGCTTTTCCTACTGGTTGGAAAAAAGTATGATAAGGTTGTCGGCACTTGTACATCCAAAACGATTGAAGGCTACACTATCACACACCTTTATTTTCAAATATTAAATTTTTCAGTAATCCACTCTGTTTTGTTCTCGTACATTGGTAAATACTGTTAGCCTACATGTAAATATGGGCACTCGTAGCATTAGACTTTATTTTACATACGTGTATTCGAGTTTAAAATCAGCATTGCATATTTTTTCAAACGCATCATTTAAAGTTTTGCCGTGCATTTTACTGCTGTTTCTTGAATTGCTAATGAATAATAATAATAATCAGTAGAATTTACTTGCTAAAAGGGTTATGGGACATGCCGGTCTTATCATGCAATTGTGCCTGCATTCCTACATAATGAAATGGAAAGATGACGTATATTGCAAAATCAAGAACAAAACTTATTTTGCCAAATGTATTTTTCAGAATGGTTTAAAACAAGCTTGATTTGGCGCCCTGTGGTTTCATTTCGTGTTATTCAGTGCTCAGATCTTATCCTAGCTCACAACAGCTTACAAGAAGAAGAGCAAAGTCTCAGTGTCAATGCCAACATCAAATTCATTCTGAGGCATGCAGATCAGAAAAAGCCTCAAATCCGTAGCCTACTGGCAGTCCTACGCGAAGTGTGATATAATGTCTGTTGGGTATCTATATATCTCATTGTTTTTTTGTACTTTTTTCGTAGTGTGTGGGTGTGTTTTCTTCTACAAGTACAAGATACAAGCGTGATATGCCATCATGACATGGAAATGCTGATTTAACCCAATCGAGATAAAAATAGTTTGTCTTTAAGCATTCTTGGAGCTCTGGTACGATCCGAAGACAGCTGGGCAACGGCTATCAGACTGACTTTGCCTTGACATCTGGAGAACCCACTGGTGTGTGGCACGCGAATCGGTTGATGTCGCTATTTAAATGCAAATTTGCGGGGATCATTGAAGCCTCACCCCGTAAATTCACACAAAAGGAACACTTCACACACAATAAGGAGGAGGGTCATTTCTTCGGGAGGTCTTGGCAACACCAAGCAAATCTTTTTCAAACCTGCACACCTTCTGCATGAATAACTTTTTCTTTGTCCGTCGTCCTCTTTTAGCACACGTCTCCAAAAGAGATCTAACATAGTCAACAATGCAGTGAGCATTTCGCCACCATGAGTTGCGTTATTTGTATCGGATAGGGATATAATGTTTTGTTTTTGTTTTAAATGACCAGTGTTCTTAGAATTACGTTGTATTTTACCGATGTGATTTATTATTATTATTATTATTAGAGTTGATAACAACCAGTAGCCTACTACAGTCTGCATTAAAAAAACTTACAAGGCAATCCTAATTACTTATTTACCACGCTGGACTTATTTCCATGTGCTACATTGTGAATTAAAATATATAGGCCTACTATGTAGTAATGATACGTGCACAATACCCATAAACAATAGACAGGCATATATGCTAATTCAAATAAATAAATAGCCTGGAAAATACATTAAACGTATACATTTTGGCTCATGTGCAACCGTAGTCTAAATACAAGTTAAATCGCATATAATATAATTTATAGCAACGCTGGTAGAATAATTGCGTGTTTTTTGGCATTGTGTCATCCCTATAAATTTAACCTCAGACGTAGATGGTTTGACAGAGCCAAGGTAAAACTTGCCCATAATAAAAAGCGTGTTTTCCACGCTTTGGGTCCGGGGCCAGATGATCCCAGAAAATGAGCAGAAATAGATTCAGGCAGCAGCGCCTGTAGTGAGGAGCAGCTGATTCCTCTCTTTCTGGCCAGATGGCTTCTGAACACAGATTTGCATTCATTTTCGCCTAATATCTTCCAAAATAGCGGGGCAGCTGCATTTGTTGTCAAATAAGGTTTAAAAGTCCCTTTCAGGACGGGATCGTTACCTTCGTGATGGGTTTGTAGAACTTGTCCCCTTTGCAGTCAACAGTATCAGCTTTAAAAAGGATTTGTCTTAAACCCCCTTTGGTAATCAGATTGGAATGCCCTCGGTGCGTGTAATTTGAATTAAAGATATAGCAAATTACCTCTGGCAATATACAGGATCTAGCCCTATTTAAAAAAGACAAAATGTTAAATGTTTCCCTAAATAAATATTATTGCGCAATATACACCAGTGAACAAGGGACGTGCACGGTTGCATATTTTGTATATTTAAACTCATAGCTCGTTTTTGCGTTAACGTGTATTTCCAAAACATTAAATCATGCAAAGCAATACAGCTTGTTTAAAAACATCGTTCAAATGTCAGATAAAATTACTGTATCCAAACGTTACTAAAAGATAATCATTCATTGTCTTAACACTATTCAGTCAGACTATTAACATTTTGGAGACACTTATATTTGATATTCTTCTAAAGACTAATCGTAGCTATTACCCCAAAAAATCTTCAAAAATGTGATTTCATTATACTTACGTATTTAATTAGACGACCAGGCAATGTAATGGATTTTGGAGGCAAGAGCAACAGCTTTGATAATTCACTTATCTTTGGCAATAGTCATTAACCCCCAACATCAGCAAAACAGATTACTCCCTACATCCCCCCCCTTCACTGTACCCCCCCCCCCCCCAAGATGTTGGGGGGGTTCTCACGAGGATACAGTTCGGACTTCGATTTTTACCTATTAAATTCCATATGAAAAAACACATCACACTAATTGTCAAAAGGAAGCGTTGCAGTAAGTGTTAACATACAAAGACAAAACAAGTCACCCATTGCTATATGATTGTCCTCAAATATTTTTTATTATCAAAGACAACCTGCTTGCCTCGTCTCCCGGAAACCAGGTCAGAACGACTTTGTACATCTCCACAGTCCTCGTCCTGGATGACATGGAGCACACCTAAATTGAAATACATTTAACGTGTATTAAACATTCACGAGGCAATTAATATGATAGTTTGTTATATTACCGGTTGATGACAAGATCAAAAGGCATATATAAATAAATGGTTGTACGTATAACCACAGTAATATAACTGAGGCTATGCACTGTATATATATATATATATATATATATGCAGTTAATCAGGCTACGATACAAATTAAAATGTGATTTATTTTTAATTAATGTTCTTAATTGGCGATTGGCTATTTGTTTTTCTATCCGACTTAGGTTATATTTTAAATTTCTGAAATTTAAAAAAGATATAATCTGTAAATCGCGTGGACACATTGTGGTTTTAAATAATTAGAATGATGTGACAATGTTGCAAATGTAGGCTAATAAACCAAAAATAAGCAAACATATAGTTCTACTTTGATTGAAACATTTATAATCAGTGTATGACAATGGGCTATATCCCTGTTAGATGAGTCGGCCCACAAGGCCACACATATAGATACGTTAACGTAATTATTTAATACAGTGCATTTTGACAAGTTTAACATAGATCAACATTAAAAATACTTTATAAAAACATGTATTTCCTTTTATTGTATTGCCTATATGTCTTTGACAGATATTCGTATTGGCCGGATTTTTTTTCCATATGAATGTTGTGTTGGTTAATAACATCATAGGATGTTCATTTGAGGAAAAAAAATCCACTCACCACATTGAAAGAGAAAAGTAGAGCTCGCGTTCTCAGGTTGCAGCTATTAGTCTCTATCCGTACAGCAGAACACCACTGGAAGACAGGAATTGTCACTCTTCCATATATGGTCAAAGCCACGCCCCATGAGCGTCATATTCTGACTGCGCTTTTCCCGTGGGTTCAGAGTTTTGGCTCCCGGGAAAGGTTTCATTCCTGGGGGATAGAGGGCTGAGTTTTCAATGCTTCCATGCATTCTGCAAGACGCTAAAGGCCCCACATCAACCTCTCCTGTGTCCGGGAACAGCTCCATGGTAATAATTTTTTTCGTTTATTTGTCTTTTGGAGCCGAAGCGCCTTGCCAGAAGTGGTTGATTCGGCGGTGTCCTGAAGGCTTTTTGATGCGGTTGTAGAAGGATGACACCACATTGAGAGCATCATCAAAACGCAAGCATCAAACATTCCTGTTTTACACATTAATATAAAAAAGAAACAATAACAACGATACCCTGAACTACTTCTACAGCGAAAGGATCGCTTTCCAACAAGCTGCCGAGGCTCTGTACTCTGAGTAAATTGTTTATGTTGTGCCAACACAGGAGATATTGAAGAAAGAAGCAAGACTTTCGGACCGCGGTTTCCATGTTCTGATCACTCCAGAGTAAAGTCATACTCTTCCAGTCACTAAGGGAAAGGGAACAAACAAACAAAACTATTTTGACATTTAATTTGTCACCTTTTTGGAAGGATCTGGGTTAGCACACAAACTGTTTTAATGTTTGGGATACAGGAGAATATACCAAGAGGAGGGACGACAATGAAAGAGGAGCCACTGGGCGGTGGAATGAACCCAGTCCGATCGTGGATGCACACAGCTGGGGTGGTGGACGCTAACACAGCCGCCCAGAGGTATGTATGCCAAATCATCCGATTTTTATGTATTTCTCATATCGACCCCAAATCCCCTCAATACTCTGTATCAATTACTATCTCCCAATGTCCCTCTTCAGCTTTCCCCCTTTCATTACATCATATTACCGCTATAGTGACAAATCAAGAAATCTCTCGTCTCCCAAACGTGCTTCCTCATCTCCAGTGTTTTTTATCAACTCTGTTTATCTCGAGCGTCTTCTGTATTTAACCGAGATATTACTCTGTTTTCTCCCCGCAGCGGCGTTGGTCTGGCTCGGGCACATTATGAAAAACAACCACCTTCCAATCTCAGAAAATCTAATTTTTTCCACTTCGTCCTTGCACTGTATGACAGACAAGGGCAGCCCGTCGAGATCGAAAGGACAACTTATGTGGACTTTGTGGAGAAGGACAAAGTAAGCCCTACTTTGGAATATCGTCCAAAACGATTTCACTTTGAAATAAACGATGAGCAGGATGACGGTAGATTTGAGGTGGAACGACGTGGGCTTTGAGTTTTCTTCGCCGGGGAAAGGAGAAAATAGTAGTAGATAACTTACTTTTTGAAGGATTGCAAATATATTTAAATGGTAGTTTCGTTTCATGTAACGCGATTGATAGGGTAGGCTACATTTATTTTTTAGGTACAGAAAGAAAGATAAACAGATAGATAGATAGATAGATAGATAGATGCAGAGTTTATTGAGTTTACCGATTTTGCACTAATTTAGACTGTTCAGCGCAATATCTCAACGTATCAATGCTGGTTATTTACAGGAACCAAACAATGAAAAAACTAACAATGGGATTCATTACAAACTGCAATTATTATACAGCAATGGTAAGTTAAATTAAATTATTCATAGCATACATGCAAATATAATTTATTGCATTTGCATTTGTGGATATGCATTTATGGAGAAACAAAAAATGTTAATAATAATAATAATCATAATAATACAAAAAATGTAGGCATCACATTGGCATATGATTATAATCCAAGTTCAGCTTCATACTCTTGATAATGAGTACACTTGTGCATTATTTATCTATAAATAAACTCCACATTCAATATTTTTTAAATGATACATTATTAATAACTTTTACCCTTTCATTGAGTTTAGTATGCACATATATAGATTAACACGGGGCAAAACAAAGTAGGCTGCCGCCGTGTAATTTGAGTTTTTTGTGCACCTTTATTTCCCTTCTATTTTCTAAATTAATATTTTCCTTTCCCAGGCGTCAGAACAGAACAGGATCTTTACGTACGGCTAATAGATTCCATGACAAAACAGGTAAGCGCTGCTGAAATTAATATACAAATGTTCTGTTTTGGCAAAGTCCATGTTTGAATCATGAATCAGTGTTTTGCTTTCAAATGGAGAAATATACTGTTTGTGTGCTTAAATGATTGATATGCATATATTTAATAAACATGACTTAACAATTAAGGACATGTTCAGTCGGGTTTGCTGATACACACGGTTGCAGTAATAGGCTGAAGTATACGGATTCCCATTTATTCATTCATTAATTTATTATTATTATTATTATTATACACATTTGTTTATAATCTATGTTCCACATATAGTATTTGGACATTGTAAAATACATGTGACATTTTAACATTAGCCGTTAAAGTCAATATATTGAGTCAATAGGGTATACTGATACTGATCCTTACAAGTAGAGTCTACAAATGATAAAACTCAGGCCCGGTAATTCTGTGAAATAAACGCTCCAGAAATTAACACTAAAAACAGGAACTTTTGCACAAAAATAAATACATAAATGACATACATATGCATTTTTGGATTTGTGTTTAGGCCTATGTAGGCGATGGAGGCGTATAGTACGCATGACACGTGTATAACGAAGGCTTTATAGACGAGGAACACAGTAAAACAGTGTTGTTAAAGTAGATTACAATTATTTTTACACAGTATTCAGTGGTATCGCATTCATTTGAGTAGTAACGCATTCACATATTTGTAATTATTATTATTATTTATGTCCAGAATAAATTATCTGACGTATGGTTTACAGGCCCTATCAGGTTTACCAGCAGTGCCAAAAATGTGGATAGTACGTAAATAAATAAATAAATAGCAGATTGTGCTTGTTCACCTGCGCGCTTGCAGGTCTAAATGTAGTTTAGTCTTGTTTTGTTTCAGCGTTATGTAGCTGTGACATGCATGCTAAAACGGACCAAAGCCTTTTGTCCTCTTTAATGATTTCAATTGCGAAAGAAAAAAGACGCCCATTATCCGGAGAGGTGCTCTTGAGTTGAGTGTGTGTATGTTTGTGTTTTTTTCTTTGTATACAGAAGCTAATTTTCGGAAATAACTGGCTCCTAATTAATGGGCATATAATGGCATTTCTAACACAAAATAAAGCTTATGTAGTGATGGTGAGTCTATACGAGGTTTTTATTGCCACTAATCGGCGCTCCATTGTTACAATTCGAACTGAAAACTTGAGTGCTTAATCTCCCACTGTATTAAGGTAAAATAGCCTGTAAATAGTCAATAAACGGCGCTGGGTAGGCTGCTCATTATCCTCAAACTACATATGTATTCACCTGAAAACGGGAACATCAAGCATTGTGGATAACTAGCCTACAATACCAACATTATTTTAAGATATATTTAAACTAACACCAACAGTTTATCCTAAACTAACACGGGGTCCCCTCCCCCAAATTGATGAAGCCTTCACAATTTAATGAGGGGAAAAACATTTTCCTATCACATGCATGTGGATATCCTGTCCCTCCGCACTGTTAATGCCACAGCATGCAATGTCTCACTTATTTTATTTCAAGTTTTGTTGTTTACACGCAGTAGCTATAGTCTACACGTGACAACATTAAGTTTTCACATAGAAGTAACGGGCTTGGTGTTTCGCTTAACTGAATAACGAAGCGCGGCGTGAGGGGTTTAGGCACCATACACGGCAAACAAGAAGTGTGGAGAGAGAGAGAGAGAGAGAGAGAGAGAGAGAGAGAGAGGCGAGCGCACCTACAGCTCCCCACCATCTGTTTCAGCCAATGCTCAAAAATTACTCAACCGTACCCCCAGACACCGCTTTTTATCCAAAGAAAAATCATTGTTAGCAGCTGAAAATAAACAACAGATTGCCCATTAGCACTTTCCTCTAGTATCAGCAGATTATGACCATATTGATGTATACGGTTATGAGTATTATTTGATCCGTCCTTCTGTATAATGAACGCCTTCATTAGCTTTTTGTAAGCGAAGTGACATTTTATATACGCGTGAATAATAATAATAATAATAAATACTCAATATATTTGGTATAGTCTTTTGAGATTTATTGCCTGTCCATTTGCAAGCAGTCAGATAATTTGAATATGATTTGATGTGATTGTGATTTATTTGTAATAATGGTCACACAACGTTTCGCCAGCTTCATTTCATTCTAATGAGCTTGTGTGTTATAACCAAATTATATTGCTGAACCTGTCGGCTAACGTAGCCTAATTCAACCGTCTGACGCATGTTCATATTTATTTACAATTTTAAGGCAATTATGTATGAAGGTCAAGACAAGAACCCAGAAATGTGCAGAGTTCTACTCACACACGAAATCATGTGCAGGTAAGCGAAAACGTTGTTTGTATAAAACGTGTCTGTAAGTCAAGTAGGCCTATCAGCTTCCGGTTTTGGAGTTATGTGCATTAACATTCGTTTGTTTTGACATTGGCCTATGCAACATAAACGCGCAAGCTATACTTTATGATACCTTTGCTTATTGTGATGCAGCACAGAGTTCGCAGCGTGTTAGTTTAACATCGTGAAATCAACATTAGCATCAATGTATTATAGGTTTTCTGTTTTTGTCTGGCATGTAGCCTAGGCCAGGGTCTGCTAAAATCAGTGCATAGGTTCGAAACTTTTTTTTTCTTCACAGTTATTTTAGTTGCGAATGGTATAATACAATTTACTGTATGTTGTTACCCACATTATAATCGCTTCGGCGTAAGCGTGCAACGGTTCAGAAACTGTAGGCCTACTGGTGGTCTCACTAAAAGGCCATATGAAGCGCGATATGACGTTCTGAAAGCCATGTATGTGTTGCCACTTGCCAGTGCGAAAAAAAGATTGATTAAAACGGGACTCTACGCAGGCCCTAGTTTAGAACCCAGAACAACCCTCTACTGTTGGAAACGAGGAAACTCGTAAGGTAGGCTACTTATTACCTGCGAGAAGTGAGTTTTCATTTTGTCAGTTAAACAGCCCCCGTGGCAATGTTACGTTGCTCACGTTGTTGTTAAAGAGCATGCACATATACTGAGAGACGCGTTTCCACAGCTAAGAATTTGTTCATGCCGCGAACGGATTTATTTTATGTTGCGCAGGCTATAGAAAAACACATCACTGGCCTTCATTTCTGGCTGGTGAAATATGAATGATTGCTAGTTGAGGATGGAGGGATTAGCGATCACGACTCGTGTACAATCGGAGACTACAGTAGGCTATAAGGCAATGTGCTTTAAGTGTTATTTTTTATATGCGCGTTTGCTGGATGAAGTTTATTCACAGACATCTTTTCATTGTGATAATATACAAAAGCAGTACAAATAGAAATTATAGCCAATATACAGGAATTTATTTATCATCCTCTTCGGCATGTACTAACATGGAAAGTGCACAGATGTGATTTTAAGCTGCAAGTGGAGGAGGACTGTATTCTTTCTGTAATCACTTTAGCTGTCACTTCTAAAAAAAGGCTTTATGTGCCCTCCTTACCATATGGTGTTAATTTAGCTAATTTAGGCATGTAACCATTATACAAGTGTGTTTTCAATGCAAAGCTTTTAATTCATTTTTGCTTGAATTTAAGTTCAAACGAGGGACCGTATAAGCTCACCGAACAAGAATAGCAAAGGTAGTAGAAGGATTTTGAGTACATAATTAATAAATATCCCCGGTAAATTTAGGTTGACAGTGGCATCTTCCATTTTTTCCAGAAATAACAACTTGACAATTAGATGGAAACGCAAGCTAAAGCTTTGAAAAGTTATGTCTCAGTTTTCTCGATAGGCCCATAGCCTCTTGCCTGTTCAATGCTAGATGAAACACCACAGCATCTTGATGGTTTTTGCGTGCTGCAGTTTAATCGTAAATGGTTGATTGGACTTCTGCAGGTTGCAGACAATTTGTGCAACATATTAATAGGAAATGTATCCAAACATATATTATCTAAACCCATAACTGAGGGCACAGTATACTATCATTGCTGAAAGACAATTTCTCCCAATTGTATACTACTACTACTACTACTAATAATAATCTTAATAATAATATTTCCCTTCTTTCCACAGCCGGTGTTGCGACAAGAAAAGCTGTGGCAACAGGAACGAAACTCCCTCAGACCCGGTCATCATTGACAGGTTGGCAGCTATCTTTGCTCATTTATTTCGCCGCTGTTTTTTGTTTGGGACGCTGTGGTTGGCTCAGCCTGTGTTTAAGTTCATGTTGCGCCTTGTTGTTTTCCTGTGTTATCAAGCACAGGTGGACTGGCTGAGAATCCCAGTGGCCGACTCAGTGGGGAATTGGTAATTGCTTGCGAGTTGTCAAGGGAAGCAGTTTCATCTGCCTCTCTCCTTGCTGTGAGGAGTAGTTTATGCCTGTAGGTTTTGGCTGTAAGTGCGTGGAGATCACAGACGGCTTCTTCCTCATTTGCTAACAAGTGTTTTATTCGGTTGTGCCCTAGTCATTTACGGCTATGTTAACCTTTTGGCTTAAATGCCTGCATCTTTAGCTTTATTTTTGTCACTGTTCTGATATGTTTGAAAGGTGGACTATTCCAGAAGTTCAGTTTCATTTATGTTTTTTTGGTATGCTTCTCTTAGTTTACAAAGGTAATCTAATTAAAAAACAAAACAACTGGTAAACAGTTGGCGATATAATTGTTTTGTACTGCTGACGGTTATTCTAATTGATGGTTTATTTTTTCTTCTGTTACACTCGTTGCAATTTTATTGTTTGGAGAGGGCTGTTGGTCATCTGTTTCAGTTCTCAGTTTGATGAATGAGCTTCAGATCACTATTAAGGGAACTTTCAATGCAATTGCTATGGTGTTTTGTTAATGTTATTATATTTGTAATCTACATAAACATCAATTTGTCAATCAGTTGAATTTACAAAGCAAATGCATAATGAATGTAATACCCGCTTAAAGCTGTGAATAAATTAAGGATTAAGTAAGGACAACACATTTTAGAACATAGACTGAATACTTTCCTGCAACCAAGGCTGATTCCCATGACTATAGGAATGACAAAATGCAACCAATGATGTCATGATAAAGTCTTCTTTGAATTAAAACCTTTTTATTGGTTAGTGTGTGCCAATGGAAGGGGGGTGTGTCCTCCAAAATGCTGTGGAACTGTGGCAAATCTGGATGAAGTGAGAGGATGTGAACATTGCATGTGTGACATTCACACTGAGTACTCGATTTGCAGTCCCCATACATTACTGCTGCAGCTCTTGCTTTATGAAGTTATTGTTTGATTGTGATTTTTGCTGTCCGTAGACTGGAAAATGAACCAGAGGAGAGGTTTCCTGGTTAAGCCATGGGAAAATATAAACCACCAGTGGATAGCAATGCTAATGTTTGAGTAGCTGGAATCACTGTTTGCTTAGTGGAGAATGTTTGGTATCTGACAGAGGGAACATCTCTCTTATTAGTAAGCAAATAAGGCAGGCCAGTTGTTGCTGTCACTCTGGTAGTATCTCATCAATCAGAGAAGAGGATTCACATTCAGTGTAGGACTACATTTATGAAAAATAAACACTGCTCTAAGAGATTAAACCGTTTCTGCTTTTCACCATGCTATTTCTTGTCACTATTTATTAAGCACATCTGGCATCCAATTATCTATCAGCTTCCTTTATTGGATGGTTTTATTTGATGGTGAAGGATGGTTCTAGTGCTTAGTTTCATTTGAACATTAAAATATTTCTTAGAAGGTATGTCATAACTTAAATATAGGGGAAATAACTCAAAGTGTGAGGTTTTATCATTGCGTGAGCAGGTCAAATGGCACATCCATTTGTGCCAAACATAAATATAAAATATCTTAATTACTGATTTAAACGCTTCTGTTTGCCCGGTTATTTAACCATGCACATGCTGTGGAAAGCATCAATCCTCTATGAACTTCAAAATCCACAGAGACAAAAGCTTTGCTGGAAAGTGTGGAACTGAAACCAAACTGCAGCTAAAAGAAAAGACTTCTCTACAAAGTGCATTTACCTCAAACTGTTACTTCTCACTCTGCACAGTGCGCTATGGGCTAATACCAATGTACTGCTAGCCACTGGAGTGCATATGTGGTGCTTGTTAAATAATAAGTAATGTGTGCATGTACGGTGCATTTTCTCAGTTGTTTTTGTGGTTGCTTTTGCATATACATTTGCAGTCAGTAGCCTATGGGGTATGAAATACTTTTTTTATTTACATATTTTTTTATTTTGCAAACCCATATTGTTATAAGCACGGTGGACATATTTGCTGGCGCTGACGGAAATGTGAAATAATTGTCCAACAGCTACTGACAGAAAGAGGCATTTGTTCTAAGGATATGAAATGAAGTGAGTGTTGTGCATTGAGTAACATAAAATTAGCATGCATTCATGAATTAATTGAAAGCAGAGCTTGCGCTGGGGTTTTGGTGGCTCTGAAGAACGTTGATGTAGCCCCAGTATTTCCCCAAAAAAAAAACTTGAATTTTGAATTGTGTGGCCCACGGATGGTTGTTGTTCTAAATTACTGCAAAAACTGTTTCACACACACACACACACACACACACACATAGTGTACTTGATGCATGATGGCTGATCTGAATAGCAGAAATGCAATTCTAGCGCAGTTCAAATAATGTAAGGGACATATTTCAAAACATTAGACTGGTTCCAAGTCTTTTTTTTATTTTTTTTTACTCCCACAAAAGAGTGTAGAACATGTCTGGGTCTGTGCTACAGTGCACTGTATGAGACCGATACAGTAGGGAAAGAGCAGAGGAGGACTGAGGTTTAAAGGAAGAGGACATGACCAAAGGGATATTGTAAGCTCAAACTACACAGTGAAAGCTCACGTTCTCATTGTGCTGAGGCTGAAAGGGATTTGAGTATCACTTTCACAGCGGAGTGATTTGTTCAACGCAATCACAAAAGCATGTTCCTCATTAGACCCTCACATTGTCTGTCTATCACAGTTTAAAGCAGATCATTTTATATCCTGTTGGACCCAGAGTGCTTCATTGGCTATAGATGAAGATAATATTGCATAATTCAGCCATCAAACAGCCACTGCTCTCTCTCACTTCCTCTCTCTCTGCATGTGTGTGTGTTTGTGAGTGTGTGTGTGTGTGTGTGTGTATGTGTGATTGTGTACAGCATGGTATTATTCGTATGCGTTGAAACTTGAAAACTCATAGTAAAGCATTGTACATGCCTCTGTCTTTCATCTCCTCGAGTTTGGTTGAATGTTAACGGATAAAGGCCAAGATTCAAATCTAGTCACAGCATGCTTTGTTTTTTTATTGTAAGGATCAATATAATTTATTTATATATTTAAAAACGAACCAAAGTCATGATACTCCATTGTGTAAGTATTAAAAATAATAGCACGCGCTTGCAGCCATTGTGGTCAGTGACTCCGGACCTGAGAATCTGACCACTGGAAACATGAAAAGTCTGATTGTTGAGGCAGAGAAGGGAGGCCTGATTACATTACAATCAAAACATTTAGCCATGGCCCGCTACTGAGAACACAGAGCAGTGCTGCCGGAGCCTGTTAAGCAGACTTGTGATCCATTACTGATAGCATTCTCAGCAACATTTTCCCAGATGGTACGGGGGGCAATCATACTGCTAGCTGGCATCTTGCAGGCAGTCACTGGCATCCTCACGGATCTGGCATTTCAAATGGAGTTTAGGGGACTTATCATTCCAAATGTGTCCTATTTTCCTGTAGTCAGGCCAGACATCTGTTTATCCCCTTTTCTCTTGGAGTTTGGTACAGCTCGAGTTTTTAAAAAAAAAAATTCAAGAAGCATTTCTGATTTAACAGCTGTTACAGAGTTTCAACCCTGGTGGATCTTTAAATATTTCAAAACTGACCTCAGACGTCTATAAATTATTCATATTTATTTTTGGAAAAAGAAAACAAGTCATTTATTTAGTTACTCAGGGGCAGCTTCAAATTAAGCAAAATATATTTAGCCTGAGAAATGCAAAAAAAAATACTATTAAGAAGGCAGTATTACTTTTCAGTAGTAGGTTACATTTTTTCATTTAAAAAAAAAGTGATTTTTACTCTTTTTACTTTAAAAAGTTTAAAGTATTACGCTTGAATGAGGCTTTTAGAACAGCTAAAAAATGTGTGTGTGTGTGTGTGTGTATACACATGAGTACTGCCCTTACTGAACAGCACAAATGATACCCAGTTAACATCCCGTATTGTTCTGATGACAATATTTTAAACCAGATAGTAAGAAAGGACTGTTCTGATACAAGAGGCTCTAGATTTATATAAACCTGTAATTTATCTCTTTGGAATAACGATGCCAAAGGGCCCAGTGACAAATGTGGGCTTTCCCAGTCAGCAGCACTTCCTTTCACTTCCTGTCACAAAGGTCAGCGTAGCCTGACCTTTGAAGGCAACCCAGCCACTGAATACTTCATGTTGTTGAATGTTTTTGTTGTTGTTGTTGTGGTAAGTACACACAGTGGTGCTCTGCTGATTTTGACTCATTTATCACATTTAAAGAGCTTATTTGCATCTGTTAAAAATATTACTATAATGTGACTGCAGTTTTCTTTTGATTTGTTTTAATGGTGTCTATGGTCTATATGGTGACTGTAAGGCCTTTTCTTTGGTTACCTGATACACTGCAGCCAAGCAGAAAACTTGAAGCATCCTCTCCTATGCCTTTGCAAAAGCATAATTAAATGTGTCTCAGTGGAGACAGAAAAAATGGCAGTGTTTATAAGGTCAGTTTTTTTTCAGCTTTTCTTAGAAATGCTATGTAAATTAGAATCAGCAAAAAATACATAAAAAAACAAATTCAATGTCTCCTTCAATGTCATTTACATTTTTGATAAGTCCCAGACTGTCAGGGAGGATTTTTAAAATTCATTTTCATGTCAGCTCAGAGCCCACCCACCCCCCCCAGGCAAGGCAGCATTTGGATAACCTGCAAAGTGGGGTCTGTTTATTAACTCCTTAAATGACATGTTTTCACTGCATCTGCATAATGCAATTAAAGCGGCACGTTTGGCGCTAACATGGCTTCTCACGTCTCCCAGCAACGCAGAGGCACATGGCTTCTCAATTTTGGTCTGAGCTGGAGGTGACATTCAGCTGTTTGCATTCAAGCAAGCTGTGGGCCTGCCGTGTAAATAGTCGTGCTGAAGCCATCTGCTGAAGGTTCGGCACGTGTCAGTACATCTGGTTAGCAGTGTCGACTTTATGAAAAATTTTTCAGACCAAAAACAGTGCTGTATCCACACACGTTCACTAGTGTGAACATGCCTGAGGTAATAATAAATGAGAATACAAACCTGTGTGTTGCTGTTACCCTAAAAATGGATAACAGCTGGTCGACATACTTATTTCATGCTCACGCATAGAGAACCGGTAGACAGAAGGGTTTGGTTGACCACTGGTGGTAAATTAGAGGAAGATGCGCAACTTATTTTATAACTACCCTGGTTTGAAATGAAGGGAATAGAGCAGGGCTTTTAAAACAGTTTTCACTGACTTCCTTCAGCATAGTTGTGTTTCCTCTATATCACCCACATTCTGCCTGTGCATGTAAATGTGCATTGAGAGGCCCAGTTTGCATGTTTTCGGAATAATTGTTGAGTGTGTGTGTGCGTGTGTGCGTGCATGCGCGGGTGTGTGTGTGCGTGCAAGTGTGCGTGCGGGTGTGTGTATGGGGCAGGGGTCAGTAGCAAGATGGTATGTGGAAAAACATGCTCTCTGAGGAACTGTGATAAAAAGCATGCCTTGCCTCCAGCAGTACCTTATGGAGTGTAGGAGTGATAGCACACGAGAAGGCAGTCTTTTTGCTTTTGTTTTTCAATTAATTGTGTCAGAAAAAAAAACACTAATGAAGCTCCTTTTTTACTGAAGCTGCATGCATGGCAAATGTGAACACACACACACACACACACACACACAAATCTTGTGCGTGTTTCCAGTTGATACGCTGCCATTTTTAAATGACCTCATACTTCATACTTGAAGAATAATGTCACTTTCCACTTATTGCATTAATTGTGCTTTAGATGTCATTTGAGTGGCAGATGGAACTTTATGAGCCATGAGATTAAGGGGAGCAGGGATGACCACCCCAGACTGTGTGCAAATGACAGTACCTTGTACCCCCAACAACTTTGAAGGAAGCCTGTTTTAATGATGAACTGCCCCATCCACAGCAAGGACGGGGGCCTTGGCAGGCTGCTACCCTCATGCCCCCTACAAACCCCCCCCCCCCTCCTACCCCCACCCACCCCCATGTCCCATGCGCTTGGGCCAGAATCTCATTCCTCCTGAGCTCTGATACAAGGTGCACTAGGAAATGTGGCTCAGCAATCGTGCGCATTACTTTACGCGTGCTTCCGCTGTTGAGTTCCAACATGCTTCACTTTCACTAAATGTCAGAACGCGGAACCTTCGTGCAGTGGTGAAATTATATTTTAAAGTTTGGATCCCTGGCATGTTTATCGTGCGTAAAAAGCTACTGCTTTATTCCCGAAAGGACAGGCCCCCTCATCCGAGGCAGGCTGGAATTCCACTGTGACATAAGCATGGAGTGAGAACTGACAAACCCTGTGCGTTCCCAGGAATTTCTGCACAAATGAGTTAAGCACATGTGGGAAAGACGGGAATGCCGTATGCCGTGTATAGCACAGGCGCAGTTAGGGAGAGATGCTGGCTTCAGCTTGTCAGCAGTGACACACACATGTCTGAGAGTCTGACTTGAATTGAGTCGACTCTTGTCCCTAAATATAACTTCTTCTTTTTTACTTCATGAACACAATTTGCCAAGTTGATTTTTTCGATTGCAGGTGTGAAGAAAATAAACAAACAAACAAACAAGAAAAAACGAACAATTTAAAACTGAGTCAAAGTAAAGGAGATACGTTGACTGAATCCAGGCTTAATCTTAATTAAGTGTGACTGATTAAGGAAATTTTAATTTTTATGTAGAAAAGAGCACTCTTCCCCTTTCAAGGTCTGTGTGAATGGCCCATGGGCACCACTTCTCCCTGTTAGGTCTGTTTGGAGGACTTAAACAGAGGACCCACACTCACATGCACGGTTTGGAGAAGGGCTATTAACGCACAATAGGCCGAATGCAGGTACCAGCTCACATGAAGAAAAAACTGCCTAATTAAATTGGATCTGGGATTGCCTGCTTGGATTGTTAGGAAAGCACTTGACTGAGGAACATTTCTTTTGCCCATTTGTGTGACGCTTTATGTGATTGTTAGGCTTGGTAACGATTCAAAATGTTCTTAGAACACTTGGTGGTATTAGTCTGATTATGAAGTGTTGCTGCTGTGTGAGCCTTTGATTTTACATGAGCTGATCTCTTTGGAAAAGGAGATATGATAGAACCTTGTTGAGGGATATTATTCATTGTATGATTATTTTATGAAAGGTAAGAAAACAAACAAAACAAAAAATATGAGAAGTAAAATGTATTCAATTTCTATGCAGAATTGATGCAAAAATGTATTACACCAAAAAGGGAAACAAACAGAACTAAAAAGAAAAAACACAACTCTCCTGTTGCCAGTAACTTTCCTGTTATATCACTATTTTTAGTGTCCCCCACAAACTGTCTAATGTTTCCTGGGTCAGCGTTGCCCATTTGTACCCGTGAATCCACACTTAGGGTCTCATTGAGGGTCACATATGGTAGGTATTGAAAGCAGAGATGGGCGAACGTAGGGGTTTTACGGTTAAGTATGAATTCTCACCCACAACATTTGTTCTGCATTACAAGGGGGTTAGTACATCAGCTCTGTGCGCTTGCATGATGTGGTCTCTCAGTGGGATTCCTCATGTCATTCCCATTGCAAGATTTGCTTATTGGAAACATAGCCACTATATCACCCCCCCTCCCCCTGCCCCAACAACCCCCACCTCTCCATGTAGTTCTGTTTTCTGAATGTACCAATTTGTAGTGTGACACCAGAAAGATTAGGTTTGGAAATAGTCTGGAGATTGCATTGGACATGGTGCTGGTCCCAGCAATTTGAGGTCACAGGACAGTGATCTGGACATTGGGCACAAGCCATCAGTTACCCCTGTGAAAGTCACTGGTCCTTGGCTGGCCCCTGGCCCCTGGGGGACTGGGGATGGTCCTGCAGACAGCCTTCTGGCAAGAGGTGCAAACAAGTACCATTTATTAAAGCTGACAAGTTATTTCTAAATATAGCACCATTTTTGTCTTTTAAAATGCTGTTGTCCCTCTGCAAATTACTTAAACAAAAGAACACTGTGTGGATGCCATGTACTCTTTTATGGAGTTAATTTAGTGCCAAAACTTAAACAAAAGAACACTGTGTGGATGCCATGTACTTTTTTATGGAGTTAATTTAGTGCCAAAACTTAAACAAATAGAACATGTTTTACAAATGCCCTCCGATTCTCAAACAAACACAGTGTGTTTTGAAATTGAAAAACACGATTCTCAAACAAACACTAAACACTAACACTTATTCTAATCCTTCCAAATTTTGGAAGGTGGTAAAATTAGTAGCAATTCTTCTGCCTCTGTACCTTCTCAGGTTAAATTTGATGACAGTCTTATAAACGATCAAATTGAGATTTGCTCCGCTTTTAATTTTGCCGTTTTGACATTTTGCCGCAGCTGGCCATATTTTTTATATTTTTAAGGATGAGGATCTTGGATCACCTTCTGCTATTTATAATCATCTCTCTTTAGAGCAGGCTTATGTACCTACTCCCAATGTTGCTTCCCAGTTTTATTTTAGCTCTGTGTCTCCCAGTGTGGTACTTGATGCTCTTCTAGCCATGCATCCTAAGAAATCCACTGGTGAAGATAATTTGGATCCTTTTTTTCTCCAGCTCTCCGCCCCATTAATTGCTGTACAAATAATGCATATTTTTAATCTGGCTATATCTTCATGTGTAGTTTTTACAATTTGGAAAACTGCACAAGTTCTCCCATTGCATAAGAGTGGAGAAAAGAAAGATCCTAATAATTATAGGTCAATATCTATGCTGTCTTGTTTGGCTAAAACTTTAGAATCAATTGTAAACTGTCAACTTAAAGAGTTTCTTTCATGCCATCTATCTATGCACCAATCTGGTTTTAGAGCTAACCATAGCACTATCTCAGCCATCACTTTGGTTACAGATAATACAGTTTCTGCTTTCGATAAAAGACAACACTGTGCTGCCCTGTTTATAGATCTGTCTAAGGCCTTTGATACTGTTGACCACTTTTTGCTGTTAAATATATTAGGTAGCATTAACCTAGATAGAAATGCATGGAACTGGTTCCGGAATTACCTATCTTGCAGATCTCAATGTGTGAAATTAGGGGGTGTCCAGTCAGATTTTTTACCGATTACTAAAGGTGTTCCACAGGGGTCAATTTTAGGTCCGGTGCTTTTTACTATTTATATTAATGATATTGTGTCCCCAGCTAGTGGTTCTCAATTTCATCTTTATGCTGATGATACCATTCTGTATTGTATTTCTGACTCTGTGGAATTAGCTATTTTTTCAATACTATTCAAGATGCTCTTGTTTCTCTTAAGCTAGTTTTTAAAGAGAACAAAACACAATTTATGTTGTTCTCTAGGGCTAGAGATTTTGACCACAATAGTCTGCGGATAACTGCTGCAAATTGTTCTATTATTGAGTTTCAGTATATACATATCTCGGCATCTGGCTTGATGAAAAATCTACATTTAAATTTCATATTGGTAATCTTGTAAGTAAGCTACGACAGAAAATTGGCTTCTTATATAGGAATAGAACCAGTTTTCCTATGGTATGTAGGAAGAGGATTATTGAATCAGTCTTTTTATCAGTTCTGGACTATGGGGATGTAGTCTCTAGACATGCCTCTGTTTCTACTCTTAGATCTTTAGATTCTGTGTACCATTCAGCTCAGATTCATTACAGGTGATAGCTATAACATACATCATTGCTCCCTGTATGAAAAGGTTGGTTGGCCCTCTCTTTTAAAGAGGCGTGATAGACATTGGTTTTTATTTATTTTTAGAGCTCTCATCGGTATGCAACCACTTTATATTACTTCTATCCTGAAGAGGAACACTGGTTCATATCATACCCGTTCCAGTGAGGTGCTCATGCTCAATGGTCCCCGAGCTTGTTCTAACCTAGGTATGACTGCCTTCTCTGTTAGTGCTCCCCACTCATGGAATGCCCTGCATATCACTTTAGAAATGGACACTCTTCCGTCTGTTGGACATTTTAAAACTATGATTGTCAAATTTGGACCTCACAATGTAATTGTTTTTAGCTGAATTTCTTGTTCTAGTTCTTATCTTTTTATCTTTTTATTTTTATATTTTATTTTATTTTATCCATTTATGTTGTGCCATAATGTTGTCATTGTTTTATCTTTGTGTTATTTTATCTCTTACTCAACGTCACTGTAAATGAGGGGAACCGCAGTGTCCTTCGAGTTTAAATAAAGGTTATTGATTGATTGATTGAAACACAGTGTGTTTTGCAAATGCATAACGTACCTAGCATTATGCAAATACAGAACAGTTGTCTGTACAATATGCTTCACAAATGCGTACAAATTTGTTTCGCAAATACAAAACAGTTTTACAAGTACAAAAAAATGTTGTCTTCAATTTGTGAATCACGTGACTTTTGGCACTATTTAAAATACCCTTTAGTTTCCCGCAGAAATGTCTAGCCCTAGGCTAAGCTATTTGTCGTTATGTGATATTACGATAATGGTTTAGGGGTAATCTATGTATATTAAAGAATACGTGTCCTCATTGCGCCCACTGATTAATATTAATTCATAGGCATAGCTTATGTGGATGTTAAGTTGATTTTTGAGCTGTGTGTGGGAGCTAGCTAGATGCGTGAATGTCTTAATGTTAGTTAACTCACGTTATTTGAATTTGCCAGGCCTCATTTCATCCTAAGCCTAAGATGATCATAAAAGTAATTTTAAAGCATCTTTCATTTGTGAAGTGTTTCCCAAAGGCTTCTTAACTAAACACAGTAATGTCTTGGAAATGATCGTAACAAGTGCCTCTGACCACTTGGAGAAAGCTAAGTGTGTCTTTAGTGGAAACCTGTTAATGCTGACCATAAAACTTTCGAATCAATGGATATTGAATATCACCAACTTATATAATGCCGATAATATCAACAACATATTTATACTGAGTGAAACATTTTAAATATTAAAATAGAGAAATGTAGGATATTGACACGTTTGTTTCATCTCTCCTTATCAGACAGAAGACCGTCATTGTTAAAATAAGTTGTTGGTGCACTGGGGTGGTGGGTAAGATATGGATATGTTGGGCAAATGTAAATTGGGTTTAGATGACTGAGTTTGGGAACCACTGGGCTATGGAAGTATATTGATGACATCCGTCTAGCTAGTCTTAGCAAATTCAGATAACGTGAGTTAACTAACATTAAGACAGTCACACATCTAGCTAGCTCCCACACACACACAACTGTTAATGCTGATATATGTCTGAATTAACGTTTTGTAGCCTTTAATGAAATGCCTTTAGTGTTTCAGCACCTTATATGTGCAATGAAATGAAATGAAAGAATCATTAAAGCTGACCTCCCTGGTGTTTTTTGAATTTTTAAATGGTTCAGAATCCTATTTGAGAATTAATTGGAGGCAATCAGGATTGCTGACAATGCTGTGGTGTCTTAACAGTTATTTAAATTTCAATAGAAACACATATAATAAAATGCTACTAAAATTGGAATAAAAACAAGCACACAAAAAAACTGCTAAATACCAGAAACATTGCAGGAAGGTTACAGGCAATGCTGAAGCAAAGTCTCTTGGAATATGTTTTATTGAGATTATGTTTGAACGTGGCTACAACATTGTAGAGCAATATTGCAGCAATGTTGCACAGGGTTGTAGTAGGAAGGTTTCTTAGTTTATGTTTCACTTGTAACCTTTGATGGGGCTTTTGTAAAATATTTCCAAAACATCTTTCACTGTTGAAATTAGAACTATTGGTAGAAGCAAGACATTCTAGGATGAGCGATACTGGAGCGAACTGGAGCTTGCGGAGTGGTAACGTTCCAATAGTGCTCATCACTCTATTTAAATTACGTCCACTTCCCCTTCTCGCTCGATCCCGCTCACATACTCTGCCACACACACCTTTCAGAATCAGATGCACTCCGTCGCCCCGGTAGGCAGGCCAACCTCCAGGCTTGAGAACAATATCCGCCATGCTTTGTCACTGGCTTACAGGCGTCCGGGCTGAGCTATGCTTACCGAGTCTTGTTTTCTTAGGGAAACTAAAGGGTCTTTTAAATAGTGCCACAAGTCATGTGATAGTGCCAAAAGTCACGTGATTCACAAATGGAAGACTTTTTTTTTGTACTTGTAAAACATGTTTTGTCTTTGTGAAGCTTGATTTGTACTTGTAAAACGCATTGTATGCGTTTGTGAAGTGGGTTGTACTTGAAAACTGTTCTGTATTTGTGTAATAGGTATGTTTTGCATTTGTTGAGAGAGACAGAGAACAATACAGCACGTTCATGCTAATTAAATTTCAGTAATAAAAGAGGTGTAATTTTACGTTCAGCAAATCGTGTTTTCTAAAACCGCAGTTACTGGCTTAAGGCTATTTGTCATTACAAGTGAACCACTGCTTAAGACCTCATTATAATTATTCCCAGCAATTATAGCTTCCAGAGCCCTTCTCCAGTCCAGAGTGCATTTATACTAATTTATTAGGCTTAAAGCAGAGTCTCATTTACATTGGTTTATATATGTGGTGTGATGTTAATTTATTGTGTGCGCTTCAGGTCACACAAAGTTAACACGTCTCAGGCAACATCATTAGAGATGCTAAATAAAGCCCCTCCAAATGTTTAGTACCACTTACATCTTTGCAATGAACTTGCATTTTTTTCTGGTGCTTTTCAAATAATTCCTCACATATGGTAACATTAAAGGGTAAACAAAAGTTTGATTACATGTTAATTCAACATTTGAACATTAAAACATAAAAATATACCTACAGCCATTCTTATGGAAAAAAATACAATTAAAATACTTCAATTTACTTATATATGCCATTAGGTCTTGGAACTAATTGTAAGTTTTATGGCGGAAAATAAGTCAATTTGTGTTCGGAAAATATGCTCTCGAGGGACTTGATTTAGTTGGATGTATCAAGCACACACAAAGTAAATTGTATTAAGCACAGTAAATATAGAACATTAAATGTTACATTACTGATAGTGATATTTTTTCTGGCTCATATCAAACTTTTATTTCTTCAGTAACACCTACTTATTCTGCTTTGTCAACGCAAATGCAATTAAAAGGATCTTTATCAACCATTAAACCAACAAAAAACTGTGATGCTATCAAAGTGAATTCCTCAGGAGAGTGAATGTTCAGTCTCAATATACTTCAGATGTACTGTACATATGGCTGCACTATGTTCACATGCATGCAAATCTGACTGCTTCTGCCAGACTAAACTGATACTTACAGAAGTACTTCTGCTTAAATACCATGCTTTCTTCCTGTCTCATGTACAGTAATTCTACATCATTTCTGCATGGAAAACTGTATTTGTCTCATTGATATAGATTAGCTCTTCTTGTAATCCTGTGGGCTTTATGGTAAACTTCAGTTTTGACAAGAACAGTACATTTGTTCAACAGCAATCATAATTGATCAACACTGAAAACGCTAATTTAAGCTGTGTATAAAGCAACATGTAACATAATGTTTGTTCATGATCGGAGACAGCTCTGAATGTTGTTTCAAAATGACAATCAAAAAATGGCCATATTGACAGCTATATCAATGGAATGTCAGGGCTGATGTGGAAGGAGGACCACACAAGTGCAGTGTATTTGACACATGAAAGACACCAGGGAATATTAAGAGATATGGAAACACATAATTGGGATGCCCTCTCATTACTGCATAAGAAAAATGGTTAAAAAGTGTTTCATTTATTCAATAGAACTGCCCCAAACTGCCTTTATACATTGTACTGATGCGTAACCTGTATTTAGTTTTCACGTGAATGCGTAACCTGTATGCGGAAAAAAATAAGATACGATAAGTTATTAAAAGCAGAATCATTACGTACCGATATAAATACTTTTTATTATGTTTTGATAGTAGATAATTTATAATAATTTGATTACTCCATATCTTCTGCATGCACTGTTCTGATGAAGATGAATCATCACATTTGCATTTCACAGTGTAAATAGTCACATACATGTTGGTCCATTGCCAACTCATAACAGCAGATACTCGTTTTTTCAACTTCCTCTTTAAGTGTGTGTTAGAAGTGTGCTTTAGGTCAGAATATGGACCCAAGGGCTGCAGGATTGAATCCAGAGTGTGACATGGCAGATGTACCCTAACATTTAAATATACATTAAAGAGAAAAATGCTTCAGGAAAAAAATATATAAAACCTCTATATGTATTTTAAAAAGGAAAAAATAAGGAATGATTCCTACAAGTAGATAAGCAGTGAGTCATACGATCCATGAATTTCTATTTTACTCTGCTCTCAAAACTGTGCCTGTTTGCATTGCATAAATGTTTTGTTGAGAACCTCTGCAGTAGTGCAGACTATTAAATGCCCTTTAGAGTCCTTGTCAAGGAAAATATTATAATCATGAACGGGGACGTTCCAAGAAGTGGTTAAAAATGTGGTGACAGTGCCTGCTCTCAAGACCTGCAATTCCAAAGATATATGAGTGTTCAGATGGCAGGAAGCAGTAATTATCATTTGGTGAAGAATGTACAACGGTGTTAGTGTGATGAATTGATCACGGATTGGGAACCTGGTTTAACTGTCATGTTTCAGAGATAAGGGGGAACAGGGGGATTGTTCCTCTTCTCTGCGAGTTCACAGCCAGCCAGTTTATTAGAGCAAATCCCAAATGTTTAGTAAACTCATTAGGTAGCGTCCAGCATGAATTTATCATCATAGGTTGAAGCATGGCGGCCGCTGAAGCCAGAGGACAGCGGTAAAACCCTGGCGATTTATGGAACTCCCTGATCAATCACTCTCATTTGCGGGAGCCTTTTTTCATTAAATGCTTTTAAAACCGCAGCAGATGATCTGGGGGATGAGGTCACGGCCACGGCTTCCAGTGCTCTGCAAATGATCTCTTAAGATGACGGTTGATTGAAAGGTGAAAACACAGAGAGCAGCCGAGCCGAGGATCGCAGGGCAAAAGACCATCAAGGAGGTCAGTTACCAAGGTCTCTGTGCATTTCATCAGAGGATATTTTAAGCAAAGATTTAACATAAATGGCCACATGGCCACTTAACCCCCACCCCCCAAAAAAGATTTGAAGCGTTGTAGAATGTTTTTTTTTGGTAAAAGAAAGTTGTTGTCTCCTTTCCCTTTGTCATGGGACTGGAACTCACTTTTTGATCAAAGGTTACAGTTTTGGAAATTATATTAAAAATAATAATCTTTTTTTTTCCCGTTATAACATGAATTGCTGAAGGTGGGCTATGGAATTGCATGTCACTTATTAAAAGAGGCTTAATTCATAGCCGCCGTCTTCCAGGATTTAACGTTAGCTGCTAGCGCAAGCTTTCTTCACTCTGGGGTGTTAGCGTTGCCTCTCCCTCCCCTTTCACATTGAACGCTGGAATCAGTGTGCCTTAACTGCGATAATGAATTATGACAGAAAATTCCTCGTTCTGGCTCAGTGGCATGAGGGGTCCTGGATGGTCTATATCAATCCGTCGGACTTATGTTCCCATGTCTTGATTTATAAGATGATGGAAACCTTCTGCTGGCACTGCATGTCAATTGAAACCAGATTTCATCCGCAGCCTCAGTGGTATTGATCCATATTTAACATCAAGGCTCGGAATTGATTGGCATTGATTAACAATAAAAACACTCCTCTGCTTGTCCAGCAGCCCCGTTCGATATTCTGAATGAAAAAGCATTGTGGCTCTACCCTGCATTGACTGGGAATGAAAGAGAAACAGTGGCAAATGATAAACAAAACAAATAAAAAATGTTCTATAGTACTCGAGAAGTGCACTAGCTAATAGTTACCTTGTGGTACAGATTTTTCTCACATGGTAGGCTAACACATACGCAGGTATATTGGGCCTCATTCATGAAACGTGAGGAATTTGCACGTAAATCGTTCGTATTACCAATTTTGCCCGTATTTTGGCATTCATCAATGTTTTCATATCTGAGATTTGATCGGACGTACTAACAAATTTTACACCTGCTCAAGAGCATGCGTACCGCGTTCATAAATGCAGAATGCCGGCTTCTGAGGGATAATTAGAATATTAATTTATTTGTATTTTCTGTTAAATTCACAAGACTAAAAAAAAAAAGTCTTTAAAATACACATTGCAAACGTAATAAATTATGATTGTAAAAAGCAAACACAGATTATGCCTATTAATCAATTGTAAGGTGTTTAATTAGACCCATAACGTAGGCTAATGAATGCTCCCAGTAGCCTACTATTTTTTCTAAATTGCTAAAAATTGAAATTCTACTTGACCTTACATAGGCTATGCTAATTAAAACACACATTTAACCAATTAACAAAATTTGCTTTATAGTGGCTTACATGTCTGTAGCCAGGTTTGCAATTGTGTTCAACAGCTTAATCCAGCTAATGTCAGCGTACATCCAGTTCCCCTACAAGATGCAAAGCCAAGTGGAGGTAAAGCGGGGTTTTTATGAAATTGCCAACCTGTCCAATGTTATCGGTGCCATAGACTGCACACCCCAGTGCACGTTTTTATTGAAAAGTAGGGGAAACGCCATCTCGTGTTCAGGGGAAAAACCAGGTAAACTTTATTTAAAAGTAAAAGTTTTTTAACCGGTTAGAATGTAGCCAGCAGGCTATATACTGGTAAAACCTGAGCTGTGTGGGACATGCGCATTAATGTGACCGCAATTAGAACACGCCAGAGAGATTCTAAAATAAGGTAGCCCATGTGATTACCCGATTTCAAACCACAACTCACATGCACAGAACCCCAACAGAATTACAAAATGAATAACGTTTAATTTATTTCCAGGCTGCGATAAAGCAATGCGCTCATATTGATGGTTATCTCCTGCTAGGCCTTTACTTTACCAGGTCATTACGCCGGTACTGACAATATTAAACAATTTTTTTCTTTGATTGAACAACTGCTGATAAAACTTTGATTTCAGTGTCAGAATAATTCTTTCCTTTGCTTTTTCTGGGCCATTTTGACTAGGCATGGATCTTTAAATGGAAGTGACAGCCTCTATATAAGGCAATTCATGGGCGTGGATTTATGCAAATCACAAAATAACTTGGATGCGCTTTGTACGTGAATACGAAAAAATCAACCTTTTCCACACAGTTTGATGAATCTGGCGTAAATTTTTCGTAACAACTCCGTTCGGACATAAATGTATGCGTATATTTAGGAACGCTTCATGAATGAGGTCCATTGTGTGTAAAAACCTTTGAGTAAAAACGTTTAAAAAGTTGAAAATATTATATATGGAGTGAGTACATGCTATGTAGCAAATACAGTGATTTTGGAGAGAACCTTTCAGGGAAAACAGCTGTTCTTAAAAAATCTATAATTGGATTAGTATTGTTACAAGGAAGTATAAAGCCATGTTCACATCAACTTGATTACTAAATAGTTACAGCGTGTGACCCCATCAACAATATTTCTCTCTTCCTTGGTACCATTAAGCACATCCACACACAATCATAAGCTCACTTTCCCACTCGTGCATCACTGCCCGTGGAAACGGGCCCATGTTGTAAGAACTCATCTCCTCTGAGTCAGGCCTTTCTCCTTGTGCTTCCTGCTTCGACCTGCCAGCCAACAAGCTTCCTGTTGGCCCTGTCTGAGTTCTGCGGAGGCCTTGAGCATCTGAAAAGCATTACCCAATCTTTAACATCCAGGGGTTTTACGGTTATATAATGATGGAGAAAACCGCAAATCCCTGCAGGGCAGAGAATTTCGGAAATACTTTTCACAGCTGAACTATCTGGCTGAACCTGCGGCAATGGGCCCCACAGATGCACGGGCAGGCAATGTGTGACTCATTTTATTTGTGATAGGGCAAATCCTGTTTAATGCTCTTATGTTCGGTCATGGCATCGGCTCTACAGTGACCCCTCCCCTCCCAATCCCACCCACCACCACCCCCCACCCACCCACCCACCATATGTGTAAGTATGTGCCGGTTATTAGTTTGAGGGAAACCAGTAGCGTGGGCTCCAAAAGGATGGTCGTAATGCAAGGCGGCCTAGCAGAATCCCCTTCCCTCTGACCAGCTTGTTTTGGAAGCTGAGCTCACCGCCGTCACCCTTCCACGGAGCTCATGAAGCCCTTCATCATATTTATCTGACACTTTCCCTTTCCACAGCTGTAGTGTAAGGCCATAGGGCTTCTTTACGAGTGTGAGGAGTGAGACAAAACAAACAAACTACATTTTTTTGCTCAGAGATTAGCGTGATGGACCCTGTTTCAGCTGTCTGTGTTTTAGATTACTGGCTTGAGTGTTCTTGTCACTTTGAAGTTGCTACTTGCGGTAGTACCTTACACTGGCCCATGCTCTAAGTTGGAATAAGAACGAGTCAGGACTGGAAGGTCTGATTGACGAGAGCAGATAGGCTGAATGGCTGGTTCTTCTTATCAAACGTAATGTTCTTATAAATTGGCGGATTCTGGATTGTGAGTCTGATCGGTATCTGCTGTTAATCTACAGACTCCTTTAGCAGAGATATTGAAACCCTTCTCTTGTCTTTACTCTCAGAGTCAGATAGGAAATGAGCATTAAGTACGTGTGTCTGTTTGCCTGTATGAAATTATTGTAAAACATTTTGAAGAGGTCAGGCATCATGCAGAATGATGCGTCCTTCATCAATCTACTTTGTGCTGATGTGGGTGTTGCATGCGCAATCATGAATTAATCTGGGAGGGTGAGATGGACAGTTATAAACGCCTCAACACCGAAACAAGGACCTCACTATTTGACCTCTGTGAGCCGGACAGACTGCGATATTAATCACCAGCCACAACCGCCGTCCCTATCTTTGTATTTATAATTTTGTTCTTTTTTTATTGAAATTGCTGTTGACTGAATCAGGTAATCCTGATCAATCTCCCCGTATGCAGTCATGGGTGAAATGTATCGAGGTGGTGTTGGTTTACCGGAGCACGCTGAAAATTGAAAAGGGTCCGGCGTGGGCTTGAATGCCCCCGGCTTCAGGGCTCTAGATGGACTTCTGGATAACCCAGCTTCCCGAACACTTCCAGGGGGTCCATTAAAAAGAGGGGTCTCATTGTGTGCAGAGTTATATACACACGGAAGGGCAGTCAAAGGACAGAAAAAGAGACAGATGGCAATATGTGGAATACAGAAGGCTTCGGGTACGACCCTGCCACACTGCACACACGCTTTCCTCTGTGCGGATGAAGTCTTAGCCACGGCTCAGTCTCTGATGATACGAGACCAAGCCCAGGTTGTGAGCAGGGAGCTTTTCACATGGTACTACCACCTCAAAAAAGTGCGTTGAAAATGTAACCCAGCCAGGAGTGGTTGTAAACATTTCACTTTTTTTACAAGAGCAAACAAAAAAAAGAAAAAAGAAAAAATGAGGTAAGGCAGGCCGGGGTGTGTCGTCATGGTTTTTGACAGGTGAGACTAAGAGCTGGAGATGTGAGGAGAGAGCAGAGGTCTGTTAGAATGGGCCCTGAGGTTCAGTGACTCCATGTCTTTACTGTAGCTGCAAGGAGCACTTCCAATACACAACATGTACAAATTAAAACCACTTTCCTCTCTACAGCTTCCATCAATGTCTTTTTAAATTGTACCAATTTTAATTATTATTGTAATCCCTGTTGTTTTCTTTTTGAATCTGTAAACTTCGTTTTCTATTTAAAAGTATCATATTTCATGTTTTTTACTCCAAACTCTATGATGCAGAATGCAGAATCCTCTTTGCAACACCCTATCTGAAGTAGCACATTCAGTTCTTAAATGTTAATGACAGTACTTTGTGTGGTGATATTTGTCTTGCATCCTTGTTAAAATGGTGTCACAGGCTCAATCCTAACAATTTCCTTATAATCAGGTTGAGAATTTTTATGTTAAGCAAAAGTGCAAAAAAAATAAAAAGAAGAAGAAAGGTTTAGTTGTACAATGCTGTATTTGTTTCCCTGGAAACATGTTTGTTTCAAGATTGGCCTGTCAATACGTGAATGAACATTTGTTTTTTTTCCCCCTCTCCTCCGCTGCTTAGCTATCCTGCTCTTTTTACCATGGGAGGCAGGGGGGGGGGGGGGATACAAAGGTGCTATTTGTTGTTTGAAGGAAGTAAACTTCATCAGGTTGACTTAGATGTGTGCCTCAAATGTCACTCAGTAGGGCTTTCTTGTAATGAAATGCTGCATACAGATTTTTCCCTTTAGGCTCTAAGGGATTATACCCTGCAAAAATAAAGAGGGGGGGCAGTGTTCCCTCCTCCAGTGCATCGAAGTGAGAAGTTTCAAATCCACAATTTATTCAAATATTGATATTTCTACTTGTCAGCAGAGAGCTGCATTGAAATTTCCACTGAGCACTGTTGTCAGAAAAATTGCAAGAAATGTCAGATAAGTCATAAATGGAGTTCACTACAGTGAGCCCAGTAGGGAATGCCAGAGAATATACTCTTGTTGATGTAGAATACGGGTGATATCACAGAAAACAGCACGCACTTTTCCATTTTGTCAAACAAATCTTAAGTTTGGTTCCTTGTTTTGAGTTCTGCTTTATATGCATGAGATCTGTTTGTTGCTTTTTTTTACCCCCCTCTAATATTTTTTACTGCCATTCTGCAGCAGCCAATCCGAATGCAGCTGTTTAAAATGCCCTGTAATAAGAGGCGGGGTTCAGCATGTGTTTTGCATTAGGACTCTGAAAGCTGTAAACGACCGCTCTAATGACGTGAGGTGCTCAAGCAAATTAGAAACATCTGAGTGCTGGACAAGGAGATTCAGAAGCACACCCCCCACCCACCAAACAAAGCTTTTTCTGGGTTATCTTGTTGTATTTTGGTCATTACAAGAGGAGGAGGAAAAATAAATATATTCTGAATTGGTTTTTGCTAAAGTGATGTTTTAAATGTGCTGGTATTTTGATGCTGGCCAACATATATAAGCTTAACAATAGTCTCTTGTTTATTATTTTTAAAAAAATGTTTTTGCCTCTTTTAACATTGTCATAACAGGTAAATGTCCAAATACGGAATAGATAAGCCAGTTTGTTAGTTTAGCAAAAAACTAATAGTAAAAAATGGTAAATCGACTCCTGCATGCAGCCATACGATCTGGTAGTTCACAGGGCTGTTGACAACTGAAATTCTGGCACAGCTTGAAGTCCATCTGGAAGGTTCTGCTGCAGAGTAATGGGAGTAGTCCACAGCTATACATCTGTGCAGTTAAATAACTATCTAGCGTATGTTGCTCCCCAAGAAAATGTGACACAAAATGGCTAACTACCAATTAGCATTCTGTTCTTAAAAAGCTAATTAAACCGCCGCTGTGCTCTGTCGCCATTTTTGATCCGTCGCATTTCGGCTGCGCACACCGCCGCGTTGGGCTTCTTCGTGCGATGGCTGAAAATTTTACCAGTTCAGAGGAATCGACACTTCGCTCACCGACCGCCATAGCACTTGTGTAGTCCAGCAACATTCTCCAAAAAAAAGAAAAAAAACACACATAGAAAAACGGTAAGTTGGGGCGGGTGTTGGAGGTGAACATGAACACACCGGCATTCGAGGCATCAGCTGCTCTTTCCTGAGGTGCTCCGCAGTGGACATTCGGCAGGGCTGACATCTTGGGCTCGTTAGCCTGCAGGAGTCGACGTTCTCCACGCCTGCCCACAGCCCGTTCCTTACTGTCTGCTCGGTGTCGGGGCGAATCTGTCATCGGGGAGGGGGCTCGGACGCGGGCTGCTGCCGCGCTGACAGTGAGAAGGTAAACGTTTGCTAGCTGAATCCCCCATTAACTTTGTGAGCCGTATTGATTTCTTGTAAAAATAATGATATTGACAGGCATTCCAGAAGTAATTGTTTCCAGAGCACAGGGGTCAGAGAGAAGAATGAGGGGGGTTTCAGAGCTGGGGGGGTCAGGGAGAAGGGAGAAAGAGGGAGGGGGGTGTACAGAACTGCAGGGCTGAGATGAGGCCTTATTTTGGTGCACTGTGTGTTTTAGTGCACATTTTACAATGAGGGGCTTGCAGTGGTGAGACCCCCCACAATTTTTCACTACCCAGGTATAAGAGTCACACTGCTCCTGGATCACCACAGTCCTCATCCCTCCCTCCTTCCCTCCCCAATGCCCCTGTTCTTTACTAATGAGCATTGATGCAAAGCCTGCATCCCTAAAAATCAATGCCTTTACAGTGAAAGAGAAACACTGGCAGATCAGACGGCTCACAAACACCACGGAGCGCGGTATCTTCATCTCTCGCTATCGTTTTCACGTTTACAGCGCGCGAATGACTACACGCAGAAGTGGCGGATAGGAAAGGGAGGCACGCTTGGAGCGGGGCGCCGCAGACTCTTGAGCAGATTACTTTACTGTCCTTGTTCATTTTTTGCTTCAGTGAGGAAAGGCGATGCATAGGGGGGGAGAGCGCCTTTTTGTTTAACAGCTCAAAATAAATAAGAAAACGGCGCCAGCTATGGCAGGGTCTTGAGTAGCCCTTTGCTTTTCATCTTCTTCGCCATTCAGGTGGTGCGAGGTGATCATCCCCCCCGGAAGATGGCCGCCCCTGAGAAACCGAGACCGCCCCCCGCTGTTAACGTTTCGTCACAAAGACGAGCGCGTAACTCACCGGGAGCCGCTGTACAAACAAGCATTAGGCAGTCGATGCCGTTTCTGCAGACTAATTGCGTCTGTGAAACGAGCGGCACCCTTTCGCTGCCATTGCGCCCGGGCGCAAAACACACGCGTGTCCTACAAGGACAGGGAGCCGGGAATTCAATACAATAAAACAAATCTTATTATTACCGTGTGCACATTTTTTTTTCAGCCGTTAGATCGCAGTAGTGTTCACCGAAGTGACTGAGGGCTGGTAACTACCTCTGTAATGCTGGGTTTGTACATCTGGCGCTAGCAGCTTGAGGCTACGCATGCAGGAATAAACAGGGGTGTTCAAAGCCACTTTCTGAATGCTGATCAGAGCTGCGCCCTCTCTAACTGTTGGCCCATTAAATATACATGCGCTGGGGTCAAAGCTGGAGGTCCCAGGTTCTCTGCAGCAGTGTGCACTTAAGTCAATTTGAATGGAAAAGGCTGAACTACAATAATAAAAAAAAAGCAAAAAAGCTTGCCGTTCAATAAGCTGTTTTATGAAAATGTTTCCTGTAAGAGTAACTTGCATTTGTCCAGCATCTCTCTGTCATTAATTTACTGCTGTCATTGTGGGGAAAGATTGTGTGTGTGTGTGTGTATGAATGAGTATACACTCTTTATTCATAATCAATAAGAGGGGGACCACTGCTGCTAAAAGCAAGTGAATAAATGTAGCATTTCTTTAATTGTGCTTGGCTGTTCTCTCCCAATGAGAAAAAGGGGAAATAAAGAAGATGGATAGGGGAAGGTAGCTCTGCCCTGGCCACTTCTGATTAGCATATTGCCAGAAACCTCCTCTCCTTTGTCTTCATTGTTAAGGCAGATCTGTCGGGCTAATGAACTGGGGCAGGAGATTATCAATTAACCTGACAAGGAGTCATTTTGTCAGGGAACACCCGCATTTCAGTGCAGCGGCGATCGGGCGCCCTGTCTGCGTCGGCCCGCGGGCGCCAAACGAATCGGTGACAGTCCCGCGCACTTTAAATTGGGTCTTCCCCCCCACTGATGTTTAGCAGGAGATTTGTGTTCGCCCTAATCCAATAAGCAAGCCAAGAGATGACCAGTGTGGCTCTGTTGGGAGGCAGTGTCCAGGCTTGCTCCAATGGCTAATGGCCATTTAGGTGCAAACTAGCTGTGAAGTGTTAAATATTTACATGCAGATTGCCAATAGTAATTGTCCACTTTGTCTGAGGTTGCCTTGGGAAATGCCTTATTTGTTTCCGCATGCCTTCAATAAGCAGGAGACTACAAACGCCCGTCCTCCCCAATGGTGCAGGGGGCATTCGTTAATGGATAAGGCATTCTTAAAATATGTGCAGCATTATTTTATGAATGATCCCTCTGGCCTAGTGGCGGATAAGGCAGCTTGTGGCCTGTCTATTAAGCGAGACAAGACTAGGGAACTGCAGATGAGAGAAATATTTATGTCACTCTTAGTGGCGCTAACAAGGTAACATATCAAGCTCTGCAGAGGTCACTCACCGCCACCCACGGCATTCTGGGATTCTGCTATGTGTCTTCTCACCACTGCCCACCCCTCCTCACACCCACCCCCACCCCACTCCACGCCAAACCCTCTATACACACCTCTTAATTTTTTGTCTGCAAAATGAGATTGGTCATAAAAGCGCCCCGTCTCATATATATTTGATTGTTAATATTTATCTCTGCCAGGAAAGTGCACTTTACATGTGGCAACATACGATTACCAGAGAATCTTACTGCGGGGAAGACAAGAGAGAGGGAAAAAAGAAATCAATACCAATTTATAATTCACGATTGGTGCCTATCAGTTTTTATGGCTCTCTATCCGGGCTCATTAATGTTTTATTGTGATTGACTGGAACCGAAAGATTTTTAACATGTTTCTCAGTTATTTATTCATCCTTAATAATTAAATAAACCATACTTGGTTGTATTGAAAGGACCTGGATGAAAGGACCTAAGTGAATATCTGGAATTTTGATAGTAAAAAGGAGCTACAGTAACTTGTTATTCATATTTTTATTTATTTAGTAAGAGGAAATCATAGGCTTTGGATGAAATAAAACATTTTTAAAAGTATCAAACAAGGTATCACAAGATCAAATGTTCTCCCTCAGTAAATTAATTTCATGTCATTTAAAACTTTGGCTAATTGCATATTCATGTAAATCCCCAAATGAGAACGACCTCACATCGGACCTCTGATTGGTGGTTAAGTTGTCCTTTTAAGAGCTGATTGACGGATGGAAAATTGCGATTTTGTCATTCATATTCATTTTGGGTGTTGCTCCATACGTTCAGAGGGGAGCCGTGTAGCTGTGTGCATTAGCCACTACCACAGAGGAAGAAAGCGCAGGGAGGGAAAGACAATCCCTTCCTCGAGCACTCTGAAGGAAAATCAATCATGTCATGAGCTAGAAGTATGGATAAATCTGAACTCTGCTGAGTTTCATAATCTTGTTCCTGTTCACACCACTGGCTTCCCCTGTTTACTTTTTTCTCGAGTGCCTCCATGGCTGTTAGTTGACAGCATGCAGAGGGCCATTTTGCAGTGCTTCTAATAAGAGTTGGGATGTAGTAGTTTTTCCCCCAATTTCTCTCTCTCTCTCTCTCTCTCTCTCTCTCTCTATCTATCTATCTATCTATCTATTTTAAGGTTTTTCTTTCTGGTGGAATTTAGTTTGAATAAGTTCTAAACATGCTGTTTGACATTTTTGGCAGTTACATTTTGTTTAGATCAAGCTGAAAAACAGTTTATGTGCAACTATCTTGCTATTATACCCAATGTGCACTCAACGTGAAGTAATACCAACGACTGGAGTAAAAGTGAACATAAAAAAACAATGATGACCAGAGACCAGAGTGTAGTGTCCAAATAAGTGTTATAAACAGTCCTTGTTAGTCAGTATTACAGTCATTGTTCCAGCCAGTGTTACAACCATTGTTACAGTCAGCTACAGTCATTATTGCAGTCAGTTTTACAGTCAGTATTACTGTAATTGTTACAGTGAAAGTCACAGTTAGTATTACAGTTAGAGTTACAGTCATTGTTGCAGTTAGAGATACAGTCATTGTGACAGTCAGTATTTCAGTCATTGTTACAGTCAGAGTCACAGTTAGTATTACAGTTAGAGTTACAGTCATTGTTGCAGTTAGAGATACAGTCATTGTGACAGTCAGTATTTCAGTCATTGCTACAGTCAGAGTTACAGTTATTATTACAGTCAGTGTTACAGTCATTGTTGCAGTTAGAGATACAGTCATTGTGACAGTCAGTATTTCAGTCATTGTTACAGTCAGAGTTACAGTTATTATTACAGTCAGTGTTACAGTCATTGTTGCAGTTAGAGATACAGTCATTGTGACAGTCAGTATTTCAGTCATTGTTACAGTCAGAGTTACAGTTATTATTACAGTCAGTGTTACAGTCGTTGTTACAGCTTGTTAATGATGCCAATAGGGAGCCACATTCATTTCCTCTAAATGCCATGCTTAAATATGTTCATCCATTTTCCATTTAATATTAATACATTTCTATCTTGTTCGGTGGTGATGTTTATTTTTGAACAAAATGTGAATGTAACCATAGCACATTGTTGAATTCTGTCCTGATCACGAAATGCTAACTATTAAATGCACGTTTATGGAAATGTTACTCTACTGAAGCAACTCTTCCTATTCATCCCCTTCTTCTTGTACATAATCTTCCTCCTCTTTCCCCCTCCCTCTGAACACAGTAATGATAGGTTAAGCAGCCTAATAATGATGAAAGTGTGAGGTGTTCCCCTTTAAGCTTGCCCTGGTTAATCACAAATCCACGCTGAGCCGAGACCAGTGCCTGAGAGGAGACCGCGGAAGTCTCCGGAGCATCCTTCAGCTCCCAAACGGCATGGGGGCTGGGGCGCTGGGGTGGGGGTGGGGGGGGGACCTGGGAGAGAGAGAGAAATTCTCTGGATTTAACTCCATTCTCTCTTCTTTAAGAAGAAAATGAGGGTGTAAAGGAGATCTGTCACGATAAAGCGCTACTTGGCTGCCAGTCTCTCTGCACATTCACTCAGAGACTCCCTTTGGGAAGGTTCTTTAAGTGTTATAAGGACAAATGTATTGTCCGGGCTACATTGTTTCCCCATTCAATCTGTGCCAGGTATTTACATTGAATTCTGGAGTGAAAATTGCGAATAATTCCTAAAATATGGAGGCAGGTCACGCAAAAGGCTTGCTGAAAGATGGACTAATGAGATATTCAATTAAATACTGCTTTTAGACTCCAGCCATTCTCCCTGATTTTTTAGTACATTTTTTTCATTTGGAAACGGGCTGTAGGAAAGCTTCAATGATGTGTTAATGATCTGGCAGGATGTGTGTTGTTTGTGAGGCCTCTGACTGTATCTGAGGTCATGTATGTATTATATGTATTTGTATGGCTGCTGCTTTTGGCAGGTCTATCAGTGTGTATCCCAGCATCCTCTCTGCCTCCTTCAGCTCTCACCTCCCACATGCTCATGTGGATGCTCTTTAGTCCTGGTTAATTAGTGGACACCCCCCAGCCCAGTTCTCACATTACCTAGAATTCTGTCACACGGGGGCCCCCTGCACTCTTTAACAGACCCGCGCCAGGGGGTTGTCAGGGGTGGGGTTAGACTTACCAGATCATCGTTAAAACACACAAACCACATTAGCTGGAAAAATTGCAGAATCTACACTTTTGGGGGAAGTGGAGCAGGAAAGGTGGAGGAAAGAGCCATGTAAATTCTGCACCAGGCTATTTCCACAGTGGACTGTAGAATACAGTTTTTTTTATTTGTTTTTTGTTTTTTTGTTGTTTTTTTTTAACCATTTTTGTCAGTAGCAATACATTTACATGAAATTGCTCCAAGAAGTCAGTTTACATTTTATGTGCTAAAAATTCAAAAAATGCTGGCTACCTTTGTAGTTTTGCTTCACAGTACAAAGTTCAGAGCTTTCATATCTTTAATAGTGGTTTCCCTGGTAACAGAGGAATTCACCCATTAGATGGGATTACTCGAGGAGTGAGAGATGCATCCACTATTCTTGCTGTATGTCTTAATTGACAACACAGTTAGTGCCAGGTTTCCCATCTTTCTTTCTCACATCCTACACATGTTAATCTTTCAGGTTCAACATAATTGAAAGTTAACACTTATGTTCAGGTTAACAAGGAGGAAATTTACAGACGTAAAACATTTAATTAATTAATTAATTATATATATATATATATATATATATATATATATATATATATATATATATTGCTTCAAGGAATTAAAAAAAAAATGTTGGCTAATGCGGAGCATATTTTGCATTAATTATGGAAAATGCTTTCACAGGTAGGAGGTGAAAAGACAATTTGGGAATTTCCGTTACCCAAAAACCGCATATTAAACATGAATTGTGATTTTCCATCTGGTTCTACTGGTTGGAGACTGGCAGTTGGGCCAGATCCACTCTGTCAATCAGCAATCCCCAGCTGTGTGCGGGAACTCTCATGACTACACCCACCCCAACTCATTAAAGGAAGGCGAGCCCAACACAGAGCGGGGCTCCACGATTTTAATATTTGGCGCATGTGACAGGATCATTTTAGTGATTTGCAGAATTTATTTCCTCTTAAAAGCAGAGCCTAAGGCTACTCTAATTGGGAGGAAGGCAAATTCCCTCTTCTCTTCCTGTCAGTCTCCGTTTTATTTACTGAGAACTGCCGAAATCTATTTACACAATAATGAGCCTAAATTGCTGGAACACTTATATCACGAAAAGAGCCTCTTTGCAATTTCTCTACTGCACAATCAAAATTCAATTTTGAGTCGTTTCGGAGCCAGCTTTCGTTGTAATGAACATACTGAAAGGAAATTACTGCACCTGATTGAAATGCGTATGACACCTCTTTATTTTTATGTTTTATGAATCTGAAGCCCTTATTTTATAAATCCGATTTTGATAGACAGCTTATTCAACTCTGCTTCCTGCTAGTCAACAGCCACGTATATTATTTGCTTGTTGAAATAAAGGGAACCCGTCCGTAGCCTGGAGTCAATCAACACTTTTCTTTAACTTTGGCTCACGACAAAATGTGTTTTCATTTGTTTATTTGTTTGTTTTAATTTTTTCACAGACTCACTTGCAACTTCAGCAATTGTCAAAATTAGCCTGCCAAACTGTGTTTGTGAAGAAAGAAAAGGTTAAGTGCGCATTTAAATGTGAATGAAATTTAAGAATGTTTATTGGATTCAAGCCTGATTCAACACACTGTTTTCTTTGTGTAATATACAGAATACACACTTGTGATTCTAAAACAGAGGTTGACTTGGGTTTAAACTGAAATTTAATTGAGAGCAGTGGACCTCTCTTTAAATGTTTTGTCATTTTACACAGGTTTTTTTTACAGAGCTATTTTAGTTGTCACTCCTCAGAGAAAGACGGCTCACATATAATGAATAAGAGTTCAGAAGTGTAGGGTATAGCTTATTTACAAGTTATTTACATGACAGTGGTTGTAACACTATTTTGGAAGATGAGACGACGGTGAATATCAGGAGATTGTTTTCATGATAGTGTATCAAGGGGATCTACTACCATTTATTTAACCTGTGCATGGACTATGCAGGAGCTTTAAGCGCCTCCACCCCCCTCCAAATGACCCTCCAAGTACAAGCTGTTTTCATTGGGAGTAAGACGCCAGTGTCTTTGATTTGGCGGAGCGGCAGGGATTGATGGCGGCTGGGATTTATGAATGATGAAGTGAAGGAGCTGAGCGCTATCACAGCTCACAATGTAGCTCTTAATAAAAGATTAAAGAGGGAAGAGGAGGCATGCTGGATTTCTGACACGCCGCTGATAAGCGGCATAAAGGAGGCAGGAGCCACGACAGAGACGGATGGCGAGCAGGAGACAATAACGCACATGTTGCGCTCGGCAATGCAACATTTCGCCATGTGGAAAATCTGTCCCAGAACTCCAGAACTTTCAGTGGGCCCTATTTTACCTCTGTGTGTGTGTGTATGTGTGTGTGTGTGTGTGTGGTCAGTTTTTATTTTTAGGCAGGTAGTGATCCATGGTATTTTCATGGTAGGTTAAAGTGATCATGGTAGATATGGGATTACATGTTGAAAAACGGATTCTTGCAGCGATTTGTGATGTTTTATGATCTGAAATGAGGTGTGAGGAGTGACGTGGAGGCAGGCAGGCAGGCAGGGAGGGAGGAATGAAAAGAGAGAGAGAGAGAGAGAGAAGGATAAAGAGAGAGAGAGTGAGAGAGAGAGAGAAAGCTGTCAGTTTGAGAAATGAGTAAGGTAAGAGGATGGAACCACCTTGGCAGATGTGCAAAAAGAACAGGGAGCATATTGATCAATTAAATATGCAAATGCCCTAGCAAGTCAAGATAGAGATAAATTAAATGAAATAAACATTAAACTGCGCATTAATGACCCGCTTAAAAAAAAAGAGTGCTCAGAGAAGCCCAGTGTATCTTTAGCTTTTAACCAGAAAATAAAAGAGTGCTCAGAGAAGCCCAGTGTATCTTTAGCTTTTAACCAGAAAATAAATGACTGTAACTGAAGAGGAGGGGAAAAAACAAAAAAACAATTGATGGTGTTTCCAGCTTTCCAATCATCGGTCAAGTGACTTTGAAATAAAGAAGACACAAATGTTTATGCCTGAGGGGATTTGGGCTGGTGGGAGGGCAGCAGAAAGAGATGCAAGGGATGAATTCAGGTTTCGCGGCAACAATGGCCCAGCAATTTTCAATTGTTATTGACTTTTTGAATCCCTTCTTCCAGCACTCCCCCTCCCCCTCGACATCACTTCCTTTCTCAGACTCCCCACAGAAAGAGGGATTCTTTCAGGACAGACTTTTTGTAGCCGGTTGCCTTTGCCCGATGGTTAACCTTGTCAAAGCGGGTGTTTTGGATACGGTTTCGCCTGATGCGTTAGCAGCGGAAGGTTGCCGCGGCCGTGTCAAAGCGGGCGTTCTGGATACGGTTTCGCCTGCTGCGTTAGCGCGCTGCCTGTTTTCCTGGGTTCTCTGCTGCGAAAGGCGCCTAATTATGACTTAGCCGCTCAGCCTAATGCAATTATCCTCTTCTTCTACTGCTTCTGTGCCACTGTCAAGACTTTGAAACATGATCGTTTAATTACTTACACCCACCGAAGCTTTTGCCCACAGAGTCGGGAAAAAAAACACTCCTCTCTGGGCATTGAGGAGTCTTGTGCTGTAACCTTTCGGATAAAGCCCTCCTTTCAAATGAAAATCATACACGGCGACAGCGGGTCGACCTGTTCTTGTCCCTTGGATAAGCGGTTACAGTCTTTGTGTGTTTATATCTGGTTTATTTGAAATACCTCAGCTATGGACGGGAATATAATGCAGCTGTTTCTGTATTGGTTTGTGCTGCGACAGGAAGCAGCAGAATTCTATGGTATCTTCCCTTCTTCATGCAAATGATTGTGTGAGGCTCAAATAGCTCTCATACAATGAGCTGGCTAAAGTAAGATGTCATTTTACAAAAAAGGCGAAAAAATATTCAGAGATTGACATTTGGACTGTTTTTCTTCCCTTCCTGATATGATCAGATGTCACACTCCTTGATAATAAACAGGAGAATGTCATCTGTCAGTCATTGCTTTTAAATAAATGCAAGGAGGTTTGGTGAGAATGGTTTGGACAAAGGCCAGTCGACATCATAGCGTACTGGTATTTATTTGCTGAAGAAAATGCTAAATGCAGGGGAGGGAGAAGTGTAGAGGGAGAGATGAATAAGTGGAGATGAATATGGGATTGATCCCATCCCATCCTTCTCTGTCTATGTGCCTTCCTGAAATCCCAGCGGGATTGGGATAGGGGGAAAAGGCAGTGCTCGGTCACCTGAAAGAGCATCACCTCCAGCCTTGTATGGGAATAGTCTGTACAAACACATTCATTGCTTTCTGTGGTAGTGGGGCAGATAACATATTATATAACTCCCCTGGTACAGTACGATGCTGTCTGTGCTTTCTGTCATGGTAAAACCTCAACATGAAAATGTTCATCTTATAATTATTGCTGTTAAATAATAATAATAATAAATCAATTTTTTAATATATATTATATATGACATATGGCTATATTATAATTTAAACATACTTCTATTAATATATTGTACGAAATAAAAGCAAAATATACATTTTGGCAAAGAACAATGGTCATGTTATTTTGTGTTCGGCTGCCGCTCTTTTCCAGACCTGTATCCATTTCTGGTTGTGTGAAGTGAGAGCGGCGGTATCTGGCGGTAATCACACTGGCTTTGCCTCTTGCCAACGCTTGGTTAGTCAGATGGGCGGAGGTGGCCGTGCGTGGTGGTGCCAGTACTTGGCCGAGAGGCTTCTTTCCTGTCCGGGGGGGGGGAGCCCCCTGCATTAGAGGTGATCTCGGGCCTGTTCACATCACCCGGCATCTAGGGCTTAAGTCACAGGGCTGCTTGACAGGGGTTTGGGGTATTTTTAGTTTCTTTCTTGTCTCCACCCTCCTCCTCTCCCCCTCCGCCCACCCCATTTATTTGAGACACAAAATGGAGCGCTTAAGAAGGGAAACAGAAGAGTGTGTGTGTGTGTGTGTGTGTGTGTGTGTGTGTGTGAGAGGGGTGGGGGGGGCAGAGACAAAAGCACAGAGAAGGTCACCATGGCTAATAGGAGTGAGGATAAGCCTAAGGCCGGCACACCCCTGCTCTCTCTGACACCCCCCCCTGGGCACACCCCTGCTCTTTCTGACACTGCCCCCCCCGGGCACACC